>ML382920.1:0-31560 GCA_005239525.1 Nicotiana knightiana | reverse complement strand
CCCCCCCCCCCCGAGATAGGGGTGTTACTCATATTATTCAGCGGACACATACTATTATCTCCTGCTACCCGATTACTATCTTTCAGTTATTTATCTAAAACGCTCTAATCAATTCTAAGTCGTACCCTAGGCGTGCACTACCCGTCCCTTGCCTATGGCCAAGGAGCCATTTCGACCTCTATTTTGGATGGTTCTAGAGTTAACTTCGGTTGCTCAAAAAATGGTAAAACTAGGTGACATACAAAAACAAGTTGGACTTTCATATAAAAGCAAATAGGGGCTCAAGTTAGCCCCGCACTTAGGCAGCAAATGCACACAACATATTAGGCGTTTTGACAGTTTCAACAATTAAAGTTGTTAGGTCCTATAGACATGATTTCTATATGATTCTGGATTTTAATTATACTAGCAGTTATGCAAAGTAATTTCAAAGTGACTGCACAATTGCCTACTAATTATAATTATAAACGTTTAAAACTTTAGACATGCTATCTAGGTGATTTACTCAGTGTTAGGCAATGATAAGCAACGAGAAATATTCATAATTACTCAGTTGTTCCTATAGGCATGCTTTCTAATGGTGTTCAACGAGACAATGTTTAATGCCTAGTCTTAGTGCTTAACACAGATAGTGATTACCTTATAGACATGATTTCAACCTTTGGTGATGGAAACTGGTTTTATTTCTTGTAGGCATGCTTTCTAATGAGCAAGTATGACAATAACATATTAATCAATTAAGAACCATATAGGCATGACTTCTAACAATGCAGATTTATAGAATATAAATGACCCTATGATCATGATGCCTAGTGAATGTGCTGCAATGCAAGTTGAACTTTGGTTATTTTATTTCATACATGCATGGTATCTAACATGTAAAAGCAGAATGGGCAGGTTATCCACAGAAATTATTCGAGCAAAGTAATACCTATAGGCAGGTTATCTAACACACAATGGAAGAATGAGCAAAATAAACACCTATTAGTAGGTTATCTAACACACAATATCAGAATGAGCAAAGTAAACACTTATAGGGAGGGTTTCTACCAGTTCTCATGCAAATGTTAAAAAATAAACCCATATCCCAATTTACTAATATCCCAATTGTTATTACAAACAATTATTACAGACCAGGATTGAATGAATGAATTACAAAGTATACAAACTATAGGAAGCCAACATCAGGCCCAAATACACCTAGACATGCCAAGTCTTCAACTCACAATAGCTCCAAAAGCCCATACACAGTAGCCAGAAGTGAATGATTCACCCATATCTCAAGGATAAGCATACAGAACCCAAATCTCTAGTGTGTCAGAGTTCCCAAGAGCTTCAAGAACCCCGGGCAGTTCTCACACTATAAAATAATGTTCAAAATAGTTCAAGGAAAACTAGGGACCAAATCCTAGTGTGTTAGAGTTCACGCGGGTCTCATATAAACCATGAGCAGTGCTAACTCTAGGAAGGACAGGGACAAGACCTAAATTGTTTGGCTTTAGCCAGAAAAGAGTGAGGATTCAGGAGAGCAGGTTATGATTAGGGGATACATTTAGGGATAGAATCACACATAGAACAAAAAAACATAGCAACACATTTGAACCTAAGAAGACTTAATAAAGTTAAGAATTAACAAAGTCATATGCTAATAAGGTCAATTCATAAACATGTTCACAAAAGTAATAAATGCCTTAGATCTTAGAAAATAAACACAGTGGTTATCAATAGGAACTGATTAAACAATTTAATAGAGGTATTAGGACATAGTTAGAACAGAAGCAAACATATCACATGGTAATAGGTTTAACAACAAGCTAATGAATCTGCAAAGGAACACATGATTAACTAGTTCTTAGGAAAGATGTGAAAGCATGTTTAACTTCTAAAGATAGTCCCAAATAATACAGAATTTGGCAGATTTCATTAATCGATTAAAACTAAATTCAACATGTCTTAAATACAGATAATAACATTTTAGGATAACTAGTCTAATAACAGTAATACATTAAACGAGTAATGAAATAGTGAAGGATTCAGTAACTCACCAGTTGAGATTAGACAGAAAAAAAGGAATGCAATAGTGTAGCAATTGTCACCAGACGGACACAGAACACTTGAAGATTTCTTGCCTTGGCTTCCAGCCGGCCAAGAATAAGAAACACAGAATAATATATGCTAGAGGATAACAATGTACTGTTTTGTTTATATTGATGAGAAAATTTCGAACTCTAACTCTGTCCTCAAAGGGGGTTGGGGATGGGTTTAAATAGTACTGAAATCGAACACATAAATGTGGCAATAATTAGTCAAAATACTAGAAAGGAAAGCACTTAACAGTTAAAAAGAAAAAATTGAAACCCTAATTTAGGTAAAATATACAAATCAGCAAAAATAAAGGCAGAGAGTTACAATAAGATGGATATAGACATATCGACAAAAACTTTATTAAAAAAAATCGGAGAATCGAACCAGATTTGGTTCGATTTTGAAGAACAAAAAAAGCCCAAATTTAAGTCAAGTAAAAATCAGAATAAATAATCAAGCAAAGAGTCATAATAAGATGCATAGAGACATATATACGGAAATATTAAAAAAATAATTAAAGAATCGAACCAGATTAGATCTAGAAAAGTTCCGAAACCCTAGTTTTAGGGTAAGTAGAAAAAATCACAAAGATACTCAAAGTTTCAAAGAGATCCATACCATAAAAAAGCAAGGAAGAACAAAGACAGAAAAAGGTTAAGTGGTTGAACCATTTTGGTTCGAAGTTGAAGAGATCCGCTTGCCATGTTTAGGCAAGCGGTATATAGAAGGTCCCATTACTAAGGAGAGGTGAGATATGGTAAGAAACCACTAGGGAATCCCATGTCCGGTGGGCTTAGGAGAGGATATTGGGGGGAGACAGATAGGGTTTAGGGCAGTGAGTTGAGAGCGTTTGAAGACGGCGACCGATGAGGAATGGCTAGGATTAAGGGGGGGTTTGGTTAATTAAAAAGGGGGAAGGGATGTGAGTCGTTGATATTTCAAGATCTACGGCTAGGATTTAGGCAGGGTTGGGTCGGGTAGTAAATGGGTTAGGGTAATTGGGCAATGAGTATTGGGCTTGGGATAACTGGGTAGATTTGGGTCCGAAGTTGCAAATTGAGGCAAGATTTTAAATACCCAAATTTAATTGATAAATAATTTTTAAAAATAATAAAAATATAATAAAATTTGTGCATAAAAAATAGTTATATAACATTATAAAAGTATAAAAGGAATATTTTGGTATAAATAAAGTAATTATAAATGCAAATAGGCTATTATTGCAAATGTGCAATTTTAGCCTTTAAAATGCAAATATAATTATGATAAATATGCTAAAAATATTTAAAACCTAATATGGGTGTAATGATTAAATTAGATGATAAAATCACCATGAAATAATTTGTGATGTAATTAATGAGTATTTATATAATAAAAAATGTAGAAATAAAATGACTTAAAGCCTTTAAAAATTATAGAAAATTATGAAAATTGCTTGTTCCTGCTTGTAAATCAAATGATGATGCATGTACGCTATTTAGAAAGTATATATATATATATATATATATATATATGAAAAATATGAGGGAAGAATTGAGTATCAACAATGTTTTAACAAGATCTATAGCATAGATAAATTAATTTATTTAGTCATAGTGTAACGACCCGGTAGGTCGTTTTGAGAGATAGCATCCCGATCACCTAATAACTGCTTCCCCCATGTTTGTTTCTGCTTATGGGACTTGCCGGAGTGTTTAGTTGTGGGATTCGGAGAGTTTGGGACACATACTCCCTAAATATGAGTTTAAGATTTAGAAATCGGACCATAGTTGGAACTATTTGAAGACAGGTCCAGAATGGAATTCCATCGACTCCGTTAGCTCCACTGAGAGATTTCGGGGCTAGGAGCACGTCCAGAATGTATTTTTAAGGTCTGTAGTAGAGTTATGCTTGAATTGGCGAAAGTTAGAATTTCGGCGATTTCGGCCGATAGGTGAAATTTTGATATCGGGCTCGGAATGGGATTCCGAAAGTGGCTGTAGGTTTGTAGTTGCATTTTGACCTCCTGGTCAAATTTAAGGCCATTCGGACTAGTTTTTATCTGTTTCGGCATCGTTGGGGATTTTGTTAAAATTTCCAAGTTCTTAGGCTTGAATCCATGTATAATTTGTGATTTTGGTGTTATGTGATGTAGTTGCTCGACTAAGTTCGAATGAGGTATTAGGACTGGTTGGTAGGTTTGTTGAGGTCCCGGAGGCCTCGGGGGTGCTTCGGATGCTCAACGGGTCATTTTAGCCTTGTATTAATTGCTGGTTTTCTGGTGTGAGTGCAACAGGTTTTTCATCATCACGATCGCGTGAGGGAGTCCGCGATCGCGTAGGGAAATTGGAGGCCAGTCAGGATTTAATGCATCGCGATTGCATGAAAAGGAACGCGATCGCACAGAATAGGTAGATTGGTCGTTCGCATGGGCTATGTCACGATCGTGTATAAGGAAAAGGGGAGTAGTGGAAATTAAATGGTTCTCTACGCGGTCGTGAGAAGGCAACCGCGATCGCGTAGGTTTGGGAAGTAAAGCACCTCATTCGCGAACGGATTCCCGCGGTCGTGTAGTGCATTTCTGAGGTGTGTGTGGTTTACTCTTCACGATCGCGTCTGGCCTTCCGCGATCGCACTGAGTGTGTGCCTGGGCACAAATTTAAATATCCAAATCGAGGGTTTAAGCTAAAATTCATATTTTGAACTTGGGAGCTCGTGGATTGGTGATTTTTCTAGAGATTTTTACCTTGGCAATTTGGGTGAGTAATTCCTACTCAGTTTTGGCTAATTTCCACGAATATATGCTTAAATTCATCCTTTAATTCCGAATTTGGGGTGAAAAAATTGGAAAATTTGGATAAAGTTCTTAGACTGAGTTTTTGAGTTTTGATCAAGATTTTGGTATCCGATTCAAGTAATTTTTATATGGTTAAACTAGTGAGTGAACGAGTGTCCGGAATTTGTAACTTTTTCCTGATTTCGAGACGTGGGCCCGGGGGACATTTTCGGCGATTTTCCTAAATTCGCGTGTTAGCTTCAAATTTATTAGTTAGATTACTTTCTTAAAGTTATAATTACATTATGCAATTGAATTGAATATATTTGGGCCATTTGGAGTCGGGTACTCATGGCAAGAACGTGATCTCGGGTTGAGTTGAGCAGTCAAGGTAAGTGGCTTGCCTAACTCTGTGTTGGGGACTTCCCCTTAGGTTGTTTTTGAGATAAATTGTTATGTGCTCACCCGGTACATGAGGTGACGAGTACGTACATAGACCATTCTTGCAAAAATCCTATTCTTCCTTTGAAAATTTTAAATTGTTTTTCTCTTACTGCTTTAGTGTGTTAAATTGTTTAACTTAGAGTAGGGAAGCATGCTTATGTGTTTTCATATTAAATTTCCTAATCGAGACTCGGTGCGCCATGTTTTAGTTGGTTTTTCCCTGCTTTCCTACCTGTATTTAGATGTACTGTTAAAAGTGATGTTTATTTGTCATTTACTTCGCATTGCATATTTAAATTGGGGACTATAGACGTATTCTGGGAGAACCCTCCAGCACTGCATATTTAAATTAGGGACTACAGGCATATTCTGGGAGATCCCCCTTGCACTGCATATTTAAATTGGGGACTACAAACGTATTCTGAGAGATCCCCATGTACTGCATACTTATATTTAGGACTACGTTGTGCTGAGCCGAGAGCTTCTTTTTACTATTTTATTTCAGATTATTCTTTTAAGTGTCTACTTTAGAACTTATTTCTCTATCGTACTATTTAAACTGTTTTATTTATGAATCCAGTAGAGCCTTAACCTGATCTAGTCACTACTTGACTGGGGTTAGGCTTGGCACTTACTGGATACCAAATATGGTGTACTCATGCCCTTTCCTGCACATATTTTTCGTGTGCAGATCCAGATTCGAGTTCTCAGCCGTGTGGCTAGTGGTCGTTGCAGCTTCATCGAGGAAACCGTAAGGTATTTCTGTCGCGTTCGCAGAATCCTCCAAGTTACCTTCCATTCCATCTTATAGAGACACTTACTTTGTATTTTCTTTTTCCGGATTTGTATAGAGCTATAATAGTATAGAAGCTTGTTACTGTGTTGTGACAATCCGGGTCTTGGGGTATATATATTGTACATGCAGAGCGGCGATGTTATGCTTATATAGACTTTTATTTTCTTGTCTTTACTTTTATTGTATTTAATTAAATCTTATCTGCAAATTTAGGCTTACCTAGTCATAGAGACTAGGTTCTATCATGGCGCCTTTTAGAGGGTAAATCAGGTCGTGACAAGTTGGTATCAGAGCGTCTAGGTTCATAGGAGTCACAAGTCACGAGTCGGTTTATTAGAGTCTCGGGGATCGGTATGGAGACGTCCGTATTTATCTTCCGGAGGCTATGTAACTGTTAAGAACAATCACATTCTTTGTATTTCGTTGTCGTGCGAGTTATTGACATCAAAGATTTTTAAAACTCTATTCTATTCTTTCTCACAGATGGTGAGGACCCGTACCAGACGGACCGACGACTAGGTACCCCAGCTCCAGCCAGAGCTGCCAGAGGTAGGGTAGGGGTAGGGGTAGGGGTAGGGGTAGGGGTAGGGGTAGGGGTAGGGGTAGGGGAAGGGGTATCTTTCACCGCTTTCTAGCTGATGGGAGCGGCTTATTAGTGGTGGCATGTCTATGAGCTGAGTAGTACGGAAGAGGCAGCTTCACTGTCACGACCCAAATCCTAAACGGCCGTGATGGCGCCTATCGTGGAACTAGGCTAGATGACTACCGCGTGTTCACATTTTTATTTTAAAAATCTCATTTAAGTTTCAAGCAATTCATAATAATATACAGAAAATTTACTTAACATAATAGGCAAGTGTTGTATATACAGTTCTGCCATCCCCAAAACCCGGAGCCAACATGTCATGAACATATAATGAAATAAGTCAAAATAAAGTATTAAGATACAAAACTCCAAATCAAGCTAAATACAATAGGAAGGGAAAGCATAGATGCTGCGGATGCTGAACAACTACCTCTATATCCCCACGACTCGGCTCCGCTGCTATATATATATAAGTTAATGCTCGATCTCTGCTCCTGAATGTGCACACATAGGTGCAGAGAGTAATGTGAGAACGCCAACTCAGTAGTAATGGAGGTAAATCAAGTCTAAGTAGAAAGGAATCACATAAGATCAATATCACAATATACACAGCCTTACTTTCCAATAGTATACATAAATATATGAAATCATCTTCATAAAAGTTCTTAAAACAATGCACATTTTTAGTAACTTTAAAACAAAGATTTGGTATGCAATGAATGTGGTGAAATCATAAGTAGCTCCTCGGGAAAAAACATGTTTCATAAACAGCCCCTCGGGCATTTCCACACAATCCCTCAGCACCTCACAATCACTCAACACCTCACAGCCACTCATACCTCCGAATCACTCAATCACACGCACTCGGTGCGCTCACTGTGGGTGTGTACAGATTCCGAGGGGGCTCCTTCAGCCCAAGTGCTAATATCACTCAGCACCTCACCATCACTCTTGGCCCTCGGCCACACTCGGTGGAAACAATCGAAAATCTCCTCGGGCGAAGTAATAGAATGGTGTACTCGACTCGAAAACATCAGTTTAATGCTCATGTAGTGTAAATCAGGCTGAGTTTTAAATAAAACCATATGCATTATGACGCTGAGTAAAACCATCAACAGGTAGTGAGGAAAACAACAATAAAACACCCTCAAAGGGTCTAAACAGATCGACACGAGGCCCCAAACACGGCTTATAGCCCAATATTTCACAATTCTTTAAAACATAATTTACTTATAGTCCAATATTTCATACTTCTTTAAAACATAATTTAACACAAGTTTCGAGTAAATACGCAACTCAATAGTTCGCGCGGAGAGGACCTAGTCCAATCCAAATGTCAGTACGCGCCACATTTTTCGCCATCCGACATGTGCGCCATTTCCAAATTCATTGAGAAATGATGCAGTCTGGGGTTCCATACCCTCAGGACAAAATTTAAACCAATACTTACCTCTACGGGGCCGCAACACTAGTCCGCTATGCCTTTGCCCCTCAAATTGGCTTATGATTGCTCCGAATCTAGCCAAAACCAGATAATATCATCAAAAATATACTCATGAAATACAACCCAATCGAGAATCATCAAATTAAACAAAAACCACGAAATTCGGCCAAACCCGAGCACTAGGCCCATGTCTCGGAATCCGAAAATTTTTACATCATTAGAACCCTTGTCCTCCCACGATTCTATACATACCAAGAACACTTAATTCGGACCAAAATTGCCATTCCAAAATCTCAAAAGAAATTCCAATTCCTTCCTCCCATTTTTCCAACTTTTCTTACCCAAACCCGTACATTTTCAAGCCTAATCTCAAAAAAATAGCATAGGAACGGGAGTAACAAATCAAAGAACTCACCTTTGTTGAAGAACCTGGAAATCCCCTCTTAAAACCCCTTTCAATGGACTCCCCCGCATGCAATTTGATGAAAAACTAATAAATTTCGCGGAGGGGGCCCTTTTATACTATTCTGCTCAGTCATTTCCGCACCTGTGGAATATTGGCCGCACCTGCTGACCCACACCTGCGGTCCCAGGGTGCGCACCTGCGATAACCAACTTAACGGCCAAAACTCGCACCTGCGACCTCACTTCTGCACCTGCGACATCACAGGTGCGACAAAAGTCCTCGCACCTGCGGACTTCTCCTATACAAGAAAAACTCGCACCTGCGATCCCCCTTTTCGCACAGCGAGATCGCACCTGTGACTCCACCTTCGCAGGTGTGAAAAAACCCGTAGCAACACAGCAGAAAATTTCAAAAATCCTTTCCAATTTCCCGTCAACCATCCGAATCAATCTCGAGCCCCTCTGGCCCCAACCAAACATGCCAACCTATCCCATAACATCATTCAAACTTAATCGAGCCTTCGGAGCACCAAAAACAACACTAAAACACCAAATTCACATCAAATTCAAGCCTAAGAACTTTGAAACTTCAAAAATTTGCCAACTACGCCGAAACCAACCAAAACAACTCCGATTAATCTAAAAATTGGCGGACATATCCAAAATGGCATTACGAACCTGTTCCAACTTCCGGAATTCCATTCCGACCTCGATAGCCTAATTTCCACTGCCGACCGGAAATCGCCAAAAACTAACTTCGCCGATTCAAGCTTAATTCTACACTAGACATCACAAAAATATTCCAAACACTCTCCTAAGTCCCAAATCACCTAACGAAGCTATTCGAGCCATAAAATCCGCATTCCGAGGTTGTTTACCAATAAGTCAACTCTCAATTGACTTTCTCAACTATTAGGCTACTTTAAAAGGCTAAATGCCTAAACTCTCACCATAACCACTCCGGCCCCAAACCAACTTATCCAATACGTCAAAAACAAGAAAGCGATACATAACAAATGCAGAGATAGGGAAAATGGGGTAAATCTCATGGAATGACCGGCCGGGTCATTACCTCCTCCCCCTCTTAAACAAACGTTCGTCCTCGAACGAGTTTAGAAACATACCTGGAGCCTCGAATAAGTGAGGATATCTGTCCTGCATCTCCCGCTCGGTCTCCCAGGTGGCATCCTCCACCGGCTCTCCTCTAAACTGAACATTCACTGAAGCTATATCCTTAGATCTCAGCTTCCTGACCTGTCGACCCAAAATAGCCACCGACTCTACCTCATATGACATATCACCCTAGAGCTGAACCGTGCTGAAGTCCAAAACATGGGAAGGGTCACCAACATACTTCCGGAGCATCGAAACATGGAATACTGGAAGAATACTCAATAAACTGGGAGGCATAACAAGACTATAAGCCACCTTCCCAAACATCTGAAGTACCTCAAAATGCCCAATGAACCTGGGACTCTGCTTCCGTTTCTTCCCGAATCTCATAACACCCTTCATGGGTGACACCTTCAGCAACACCTTATCCCCAACCATGAATGACACATCTCGGACCTTCCGTTCCGCATAACTCTTCTTCCTAGACAGCGATGTGCGAAGCCGCTCCTGAATCAACTTTTCGTTACTCAACGCATCCTGAACGAAGTATGTGCCCAATAGCCTAGCCTCGCCCGGCTCAAACCAACCAACCAGAGATCTACACCTCCTACCATACAAAGCCTCATACGGAGCCATCTGAATACTCGACTGATAGCTGTTATTATATGCAAACTCCGCTAGTGGCAAAAACTGATCCCATGAACCACCAAAGTCAATCACACAAGCACGCAACATATCCTCCGAAATCTGAATGGTACGCTCTAACTGCCCGTCGGTCTGAGGATGAAACGATGTGCTCAACTCAACCTTAGTAGCCAACTCTTTATGCACGGCTCTCCAAAACTGAGATGTGAACTGAGTTCCTCTGTCGAAAATGATAGAAACTGGAACCCCATGCAAACGGAAAATCTCCCTGATATAAATCTCAGCTAACCTCTCCGATGAATACGTTGTACCAATAGGAATGAAGTGCGCAGACTTGGTCAGCCGGTCCACAATAACCCATATAGCATCAAACCTCCTCGAAGTCCGTGGGAGTTCAACTACGAAGTCCATGGTGATCTGCTCCCACTTCCACTCTGGAATATCAAACCTCTGAAGCAACCCACCAGGTCTCTGGTGCTCATACTTAACCTGCTGACAGTTGAGACACCGAGCCACAAACTCCATGACATCCCTCTTCATTCTCCTCCACCAATAATGCTGCCTCAAATCCTGATACATCTTCGCGGCACCCGGATGGATGGAATACCGCGAACTATGAGCCTCTGCTAGAATAAGATCTCGAAGCCCATCTACTTTGGGCACGCAAATCCTGCCCTGCATCCTCATGACCAATCATCACCAATAACCACATCCCTGGCATCACCGCGACGTACCCTGTCCTGAAGAACAAGCAAATGTGGATCATTATACTGGCGTGCTCTAATCTGATCATAGAGAGAAGACCTAGAAGCTACACAAGCCAACACCCTCGGAGGCTCTGATAAATACAATCGCACCAAATGACTTGCTAAGGCTTGAAGATCAAGAGCTAATGGCCGCTCTGCTACTGGAAGGTAAGCTAAACTCCCCAAACTCTCTGCTCTGCAACTCAAGGCATCGGCCACTACGTTGGCCTTCCCCGGATGATATAAAATAGTGAGATCATAATCCTTGAGGAGCTCTAACCATCTCCTCTGACGCAAATTCAAGTCCTTCTGCCTTAACAGATACTGCAAACTGCGGTGATCAGTGAAAATCTCACACTTCACTCCATACAAATAATGCTGCCAAATCTTCAAGGCATGACAATGGCAGCTAACTCGAGATCGTGCACTGGATAGTTCTTCTCGTGCACCTTTAGCTGTCTGGACGCGTAGCCAGTCACCCTACCGTCCTGCATCAATACCGCTCCCAAGAGAACTCTAGAAGCATCACAATAAACTGTGTAAGAACCCGAACCAACAGGCAAAACTAAAATCGGAGCTGTAGTCAATGCTGACTTGAGCTTCTGAAGCTCTCCTCACACTCAGCAGACCATCTAAATAGAGCACCCTTCTGTGTCAATCTAGTCAAAGGCGAAGCAATAGAAGAGAATCCCTCCACCAAGCGACGGTAATATCCTGCCAAACCAAGGAAACTCCTAATCTCTGTAGCTGAGGATGGTCCGGGCCAACTCTGCACCGCCTCTATCTTCTTCGAATGAACCTGAATCCCCTCACAAGACACCACGTTCCCCAAGAAAGCTACGATCCCAGCCAAAACTCACACTTGGAGAATTTCTCATAAAGCTTCTCCTCCCTCAATCTCTACAACACAAATGCTGAGCATGCTCTTCATGGCTATGAGAATAAACCAGAATGTCATCAATGAACACAATGACGATGGAATCAAGATAAGGCTGAAATACGCTATTCATCAATTATATGAACGCAGTTGGGACATTGATCAGCCCAAATGACATAACCAAGAACTCATAATGACCATACCTGGCCCTGAAAGAAGTCTTCGGAATATCAGAATCCTGAATCCTCAACTGATGGTATCCAGATCTCAAATCAATCTTGGAAAACACTCTGGCTCCCTGAAGCTGGTCTAACAAATCTTCAATACGGGGCAAGGGATATCGGTTCTTCACCGTAACCCTATTCAACTGCCGTTAGTCAATACACATAGGCATGGACCTATCCTTCTTCCTGACGAACAACACCGGCGAACCCCAAGGTGACACACTAGGCCGAATGTACCCCTTATCCAGGAGCTCCTGAAGCTGCTCCTTCAATTCCTTTAGCTCCGTTGGTGCCATACGATATGGTGGGATAGAAATAGGCTGAGTGCCTGGCACCAGGTCAATACCAAAATCAATATCCCTGTCAGGTGGCATGCCTGCCAGGTCTACAGGAAACACATCCGGAAAGTCACGGACCACAAAAAATGAATCAATAGCGGGAGTCTCACCACCGACATCCCTCACAAAGGCCAAATAAGATAAACACCCTTTTTTAACCATGCGCCGAGCCTTCAGGTAAAAAATCACCCTGCTAGGCATACACTCAGAAGAACCTCTCCACTCAAATCAGGACACCCTGGAATAGCTAAGGTCACAGTCTTAGAGTGACAATCAAGAACAGTATCGTACGGAGAAAACCAATCCATGCCCAAAATCACGTCAAAATCGACCATGTTGAGTAACAGTAGGTCCACTCAGGTCTCCAAACCCCTAATAGATATAGTGCACGAACGATACACACGGTCCACAACAACAGTATCGCCTACCGGAGTCGACACATGAACAGAGGTGACTAGAGACTCACGGGGCATGTCCAGAAAACCGGCAAAATATGAAGAAACATAGGAATATGTGGAACCAGGGTCAAATAAAGCCAAGGCATCATGGAAATAGACTGAAACAATACCTGCAATCATGGCATCTGAGGCCATAGCATCCGGCCTGGCTGGAAATGCATACATACGAGCCTGACCTCCCTCTGCTCGGCCTCCCTCTCTAGGGCGTCCTCTAGCTGACTGACCACCATCCCTGGATGACTGGGTGGGTGGTGAAGTGACTGGAGCTGAAGTCGAGGGCTGGCCCCTCTGCTGGGAAGATCTATCGGAACGGCGGGGACACTGCCTCCACCCGTACCCCAACTCTCCACACTCAAAACAACTACCTGGAGCTGGAGGCGGGGACTGATAGAAACCCCTAGCACCTACACGACCATTGGAAGACTCCTGTATAGATGAACCCTGAACTGGAGGTGCTCGAGCTGCACTCTGAGCTGGGAGGGCATCAAAAGAAGTACGACCTGACTGAAAACCATGGGGACCCTGCCTCGTTGATGCACCACTATAAGTTGGGCGGCCTGTCTGAGGTGGCCTGAATGAACGATCCCTACCCTGCTGAAACTTTCCCCTGAAAGGAGAACCATTGGAACTGCCCGAACCATGAGGCCTCTTAGTCTCCCTCTCCTCCCGCTCCTGGCGGCGAACAGACTTAATGTCTCGGGCTATGTCAATAACCTGCTCGAATGAAGCACCCGACACCCTCTCTCGAGTAATGAACAACCGAAGCTGATAAGAAAGACCATCAACGAATCTCCTCACCCTCTCTCAGAAGCATGCCTAGCCAACTCGAAAAATCTCATCTTGTACTGAGTGACGGATAACTCTTCCTGGCGCAGCTGGTCAAACTGCCTACGCCACTCCTCTCTGTGGGACTGAGGAACATACTTCTCCAAAACGATCTCGGAGAACTGCTACCTGGTAAGTGGTGCTGAACCAACCGGTCTACACCTCTCGAAAGACTCCCACCAAGTAAAGGCAGCACCCACAAACTGAAAAGTAACAAACGAGACCTCACTGGTCTCCAGAATACCTGCGGTGCGCAGTATCCTCTGGAACCTATCTAGAAATCCCTGGGCATCCTTGCCCTCTGTACCACTGAAAGTAGGAGGCTGAAGTCTGCTGAATCTCTCCAACCTGCGCTGCTCGTCCTCAAGCATAGCAGGGACCACATAATCCTGAACTGGAGCAGCTGGCTGAGCTGGGGCTGCTCCTAGTGCCTGAATACCCTGCGTAGCCTGCTCAGGTGCCCGGGTAGCTGGAGTCTGATTGCCTCCCCGGCCTGAGCTGTGGTGGTAGAAGAAGACATGGCAACGAACTGAGCCAAACCAGTGCATACTAAAAATATATGAGACAGGGCCTCCTGAACACCCGGAATAACCGTAGGCACTGCTGGTTCCTGAGCCTGTCCCGCTGGGATACCATCGGCGGGAACCTGATCATGATCGGCAGGGGATCCTGAGGTACTACCTCGACTGCTGCGCGGGCTGGCCCCCTGAATCTACCACGGCCTCGACCTCTCGCTGGTCTAGCCGGTGACTGGTCACCCTGATTGGTATGGCGTGTCCTCACCATCTGTGAGAGAATGAAACAACATAAGTTCAGATTTCAAGAATCAATAGATCAACACGAAAGAGTTCAAGAAAGATAAAATGTTTCCTAAAATTTCGGCAGCCTCTCGAAGAGAAGTACAGACGTCTCCGTACAGATCCGCAAGACTCTACTAAACCTGCTCATGATTGTTGAGTCCTATCAAACCTAGAGCTCTGATACCAAGCTGTCACGACCCAAATCCTAACCGACTGTGATGGCGCCTATCGTGGAACTAGGCTAGTCGACTACCGCATGTTCACATTTTTCTTTTGAAAATCTTATTTAAGTTTCAAGAAATTCATAATAATATACAAAAAATTTACTTAACATAATAGGCAAGTGTTGTATATACAGTTTTGCCATCCCCAAAACCCGGAGCCAACATTTCATGAGCATCTAATGAAATAAGTCAAAATAAAGTATTAACATACAAAACATCAAATCAAGCTAAATACAATAGGAAGGGAAAGCAGAGATGCTACGGACCCTGAAAAACTACTCTATATCCCCACGACCCGGCTCCACTACGATATATATATATATATATATATATATATATATATATATATATATATATATATAAAAGCTAAGACTCGATCTCTGCTCCTGAATCTGCACACATAGGTTTAGGGAGTAATATGAGTACGCCAACTCAGTAGTAATGGAGATAAATCAAGTCTAAGTAGCAAGGAATAACATAAGATCAATATCACAATATACACAGCCTTCCTTTCCAATAGTATACATAAATATACGAAATCATCATGCCTTTGAAATCATCTTCATAAAAGTTCTTAAAACAATGCACATTTTTAGTAACTTTAAAACAAAGATTTGGTATGCAATGAATGTAGTGAAATCATAAGTAGTCCCTCGGGCGAAAACATGTTTCATAAACAGCCCCTCGGGCATTTCCTCACAATCCCTCAGTATCTCACAATCACTCAGAACCTCACAATCACTCAGCACCTCACAGCCACTCATACCTCCCAATCACTCAATCACTCGCACTCGGTGCGCTCACTGGGGGTGTGTACAGACTCTGGAGGGGCTACTTTAGCCCAAGCGCTAATATCACTCAGCACCTCACCATCACTCTTGGCCCTCGGCCACACTCGGTGGAACCACTCAAAATGCCCCTCGGGCGAAGTAATTGAACGGGGTACTCGACCCGAAAACATCAGTTTAATGCTCATGTAGTGTAAATCAGGCTGAGTTTTAAGTAAAACCATATGCATTATGATGCTGAGTAAAACCATCAACAGGTAGTGAGGAAAACAACAATAAAACACCCTCAAAGGGTCTAAACTGATCGGCACGAGGCCCCAAACACAACTTATAGCCCAATATTTCACAATTCTTTAAAACATAAGTTACTTAAAGCCCAATATTTCACAATTCTTTAAAACATAATTTAACACAAGTTTTGAGTAAATACGCAACTCGATAGTTTCCGCGGAGAGGATCTAGTCCAATCCAAAAATCAGTACGCGCCACATTTTTCGTCATCTGACATGTGCGCCATTTCCAAATTCATTGAGAAATAATGCAGTCCGGGGTTCCATACCCTCAGGATAAAATTTAAGACCATTACTTACCTCTACCGGGCCGCGACACTAGTCCGCTATGCTTTTGCCCCTCATATTGGCTTCGGATTGCTCAAAATCTAGACAAAACCAGATAACATAATCAAAATATACTCATGGAATACAAACCAATCGAAAATCATCAAATTAAACAAAAATCTCGAAATTCGGCCAAACCCGAGCCTCGAGCCCACATCTCGGAATCCAAAAATTTAAACATCATTAGAACCCTCGTCCTCCCACGATTCTATACATACCAAGAACACTAAATTCGGACCACAATTGCCATTCCAAAATCTCAAAAGAAATCCCAATTCCTTCCTCCCATTTTTCCAACTTTTATTACCCAAACCCTTAAATTTTCTAGCCTAATCTCAATAAAATAGCATAGGAACGGGATTAACAAATCAAAGAACTCACCTTTGCTGAAGAACCTGGAAATCCCCTCTCAAAACCCCCTTCAATGGACTCTCCCGCATGCAATTTGATGAAAAACTAATAAATTTCACGGACGGGCTCCCTTTATACTATTCTTCACAGTCATTTCTGCACCTGCGGAATGTTGGACGCACCTGCGGACCCGTACCTGTAGTCCCAGGGTGCGCACCTGCGGTAACCAACTTAACAGCCAAAACTCGCACCTGCGACATCTCAGGTGCGACAAAAATCCTCGCACCTGCGGACTTCTCCTATGCAGAAAAAACTCGCACCTACGATCCCCCTTTCCGCACTTGCGTGATCGCACCTGCGAATCCACCTTCACAGGTGTTAAAACACCAGCAGCAACACAACAGAAAGTTTCAAAAATCCTTTCCAACTTCCCATCAACCATCCGAATCAATCTCGAGCCCCTCTTGGCCCCAACCAAACATGCCAACCTATCCCATAACATCATTCAACTTAATCGAGCCTTCAGAACACCAAAAACAACACTAAAAAACCAAAATCACATCAAATTCAAGCCTAAGAACTTTGAAACTTCAAAAATTAGCCGACTACGCCGAAACCAACCAAAACACCTCCGATTAATCTGATATTTTGCAGACATATCCAAAATGATATTACGGACCTGTTCTAACTTCCGAAATTCCATTCTGACCTCGATAGCCTAATTTCCACTGCCGACCGGAAATCGCCAAAAACTAACTTCGCCGATTCAAGCCTAATTCTACACCGGACATCACAAAAATATTCTGAACACTCTCCTAAGTCCCAAATCACCTAACGAAGCTACTCGAGCCATAAAATCTGCATTCCGAGGTCGTTTACCAATAAGTCAACTCTCAGTTGACTTTCTCAACTATTAGGCTACTTTAAAAGGCTAAATGCCTAAACTCTCACCATAACTACTCCGCCCCCAAACCAACTTATCCAATACATCAAAAACAAGAAATTAATACATAATAAATGAAGAGATAGGGGAAATGGGGTAAATCTCACAGAACGACCGGCCGGGTCGTTACATTCACTCACTTGGGCTCAATTTTTAGAGTTAACTTGTCCCTCAGAGCCTCAGGGATTCTTGGCGTATAGATTTTGAGTAGCTATGCCACGGTACTATGACTGTGTCGAAGTATGCAGTCCATTTTAGTGACTTGGCACGTCATGCACCGGCCTTTGTTGCTACGGTTAGAGAGAGGGTTCGACGCTTCATTGAGGTACTCGACCCCGGTATTCGGACCAGCATGGCCAGATAGTTGGAGATGGATATCACTTACCAATAGGCAGTGAGTATTGCCTGGAGGATAGAGGGCATGTTTGCTCGGGACAGAGAGGAGAGGGAGGCCAAGAGTCTCGAGAGACTGGTCATTCTTTGGGAGCTCGTGTGCCAACAACACTCTATGGTAGAGTTTTTATGAGTCGCCCTGTTCATTCAGCTCTTCCAGCAGTCAGTGGTATTCCAGCTCCTCCTAGACCTCAGGAGTCTTATTATGCATGCTCGTATCTAGTGTGCCTCCTGCTCGAGGTATTATTACCGGCCAGTCCAGTAGGCCATTTCAGAGTCATCATCAGCCGCCACGTCCTTTGAGAGGTTGTTTTGAGTGTGCTGACCCTCGTCATATGTTTAGAGATTACCCCAGAGCTAGGAGGGGTGCATCATTTCAAACCTATCAGGATCCATGTGCTCTACCGGGTCCTCCTGCTATCCTTCCAGCCCCAGCTACTACCCCACCTTCTCAAACATCTCGAGGTGGAGGTCAGGGAGGTCAAGGTCTCCCTAGAGGGGGAGGCCAGGCCAGGTACTATGCCCTTCCAGCCCGTTCAGAGGCCGTCGCTTCAGATACAGTCATCACAGGTATTGTACTTGTCTATCATAGGGACACATCAGTATTGTTTGACCCGGGCTCTACGTATTCTTATGTGTCTTCTTATTTTGCTTCACATTTGGGGTTATCTCGGTATTCTTTGAGTTCCCCTGTCTATGTTTCTACTCCCGTGGGATATTCTCTCGTTGTGGACCGCCTATATCAGTCGTGTTTGATTGTTATCAGTGGTTTTGAGACCAGAGCTGATTTATTATTACTTAGTATAGTAGATTTTGATGTTATCTTGGGCATGTAATGGTTGTCGCCCCATTATGTTATTCTTGATTTTCACGCTAAGATCATGACAGTGGCTATGCCAGGCCTACCGAGATTAGAGTGGAGAGGTACCTTAGAGTATGCTCCCTGTAGGGTCGTTTCTTTTCTTAAGTCTCAACGAATGGTTAAGAAGGGGTGATGCATATTTGGCCTATGTGAGAGATGTTAGTGTTGATACCCCTTCAGTTGAGTCAGTCCCAGTAGTGAGGGACTTCCCTGATGTTTTTCCAGCTGATCTTCTGGGTATGCCGCCTGACAGAGATATTGATTTCGGCATTGATTTGTTGCCGGAAACTCAACCTATTTCGATTCTTCCCTATCACATGGCTCCTCCTGATTTGAAGGAGCAATTGTAGGAGTTGCTTGATAAGGGTTTCATCAGGCCCAGTGTATCACCTTGGGTTCCCCGGTATTATTTGTGAAAAAGAAGGATGGTTCTATCCGTATGTGTATTGATTATCGGCAGTTGAACAAGGTTAAAGTGAAGAACAAGTACCCTTTGCCTCGCATTGATGATTTATTTGACTAGTTACAGGGTGCCACGATATTTTACAAGATTTATTTGCATTCTAGCTATCATCAGTTGAAGATTCGGGAGCCGGATATCCCCAAGACTGCCTTCGGAACCAGATATGGCCACTATGAGTTTCTTGTCATGTCATTTGGGCTGACCAATGCCCCAGTAGCCTTTATGCATTTGATTCACAGTGTGTTACGGCCTTATCTTGATTCCTTCATCATTGTGTTTATTGACTAAATATTGGTGTATTCTCGGTCTCAGGAGGATTATGAGCAACACTTGAGGACTGTGCTTCAGACTTTGAGGGAGAAGAAATTGTATGCAAAATTTTCTAAGTGTGAATTTTGGGTTGATTCAGTGGAATTCTTAGTCCATGTGGTGTCTTGTGATTGGATCAAGGTAGATCGAAAGAAGGTGGAGGCGGTGCAGAGTTGGCCTAGACCGTCATTAGCTACTGATATCCGCAGTTTCCTTGGTTTGGCAGGGTATTATCGCCGCTTTGTAGAGGGATTTTCATCTGTTGCAGCACCTATGGCCAGACTGACCCAGAAGGGTGCTCCGTTTAGGTGGACTGAGGATTTGAGGAGAGCTTTTAGAAGCTCAAGAAAACCCTGACTACAGCCCCAGTGTTGGTTTGCCTACAGGTTTAGGGTCCTATACAGTCTATTGTGATGCCTTGAGGATTGGCCTTGGAGCGGTATTGATGCAGGACGGTAGGGTGATTGCCTGTGCGTCCAGACAATTAAAAGTAAATGAGAAGAACTATCCAGTTCACGATCTCGAGTTGGCAGCTATTAGTCATGCCCTGAAGATCTGGCGTCATTATTTATATGGTGTTCCCTGTGAGATTTTCACGGATCACCGGAGTATACAACACTTGTTCAGGCAGAAGGACCTTAATTTGCGATAGCAGAGGTGGTTGGAGCTACTCAAGGACTATGACATCACTATATTATACCACCCGGGGAAAGCCAATGTGGTGGTCGACGCCTTGAGTCGCCGGGCAGAGAGTTTGGGGAGTTTGGCATATCTTCCGGCAATTGAGAGGCCCTTAGCCAGTCAGTTCGTGAGATTGAATCTTTTAGAGCCTTGTCGAGTATTAGCTTGCGTGGTTGTCCAGTCCTCTGTTTGTGACCGCATCATAGACCGCCAGTATCATGATCCCCACCTTCTGGTTCTTCAGGACAGGGTTCGGCATGGTGATGCCAGAGATGTGTCTATAGGTGATGAGGATGCAGGGTCGTATCTGTGTGCCAATGTAGAGGGGCTCCGGGAGTTGATTCTGGAGGAGGCCCATAGCTCGTGGTACTCCATTCATCCGGGTGCTGCGAAGATGTACCAGGACCTGAGACAACACTATTGGTGGAGGAGGATGAAAAAGGACATAGTTGGATTTGTGGCCAAGTGTCTCAATTGTCAGCAAGTTAAATATGAGCATCAGAGACCAGGAGGGTTGCTTTAGCAGATTGAGCTTCCAGAGTGGAAGTGGGAGAAGATCACCATGGACTTTGTAGTTGGACTTCCTCAAACTTTGAGAAAGTTCGATGCTATTTAGGTGATTGTGGATCGGCTAACCAAGTCAACCCATTTCATTCCAGTTTTGACCACATATTCCTCAAAGAGGTTGGTTGAGATTTATATCAGGGAGATTTTCTGCCTTCACGGTGTTCCAGTATATATCATTTCAGACAGAGGTACACAGTTCACTTCACGGTTTTGGAGAGCCGTTCACCAGGAGTTTGGCACCAGGGTGGAGTTGAGTACAACCTTTCACCCTCAGACGGACAGGCAGTCCGAGCGCACAATTCAACTTCTTGAGGATATCTCCGTTTCTATGTGATAGAGTTTAGAGGGCCATGGGACCAATACTTGCTACTTGCAGAGTTGGCTTATAATAACAACTACCAGTTCAACATTTAGATGGCACCATACGAGGCTTTGTATGGTAGACGGTGTCGGTGTCTAGTGCGATGGTTCGAGCTGGCAAGGCCTGATTGTTGGGTACAGATTTGGTCCAGGATGCCCTAGACAAGATGAAGGTGATTCAGGAGATACTTCACATAACTTAGTCCAGGTAGAAGAGTTATGCGGGCCGGAAGGTTCGTGATTTGGCATTTATGGCTGGTGATCGGGTTTTGCTTCGGGTATCACCTATGAAGGGCGTCATGAGGTTCAAAAAGAAGGGTAAACTGAGTTCGAGATTCATTGGTCCTTTTGAGATATTGCAGCGTGTTGGGAGGTTGCATATGAGCTTACCTTGCCTCCCAGCCTAGCAGGAGTTCATCCGGTATTCCACGTCTCTATGCTCCGGAAGTATCACGTTGATCCGGCTCATGTATTGGACTTCAGTTCAATCTAGTTGGACAAGGATCTATCTTATGTCGAGGAGCCAATAGGCATTTTGGATAGGCAGGTCAGAAAGCTCAGGTTGAAGCATATTGCATCAGTAAAGGTTCAGTGGAGGGGCCAGCCGATTGAGGAGGCGACCTGGGAGACCGAGCAGGATATGCGCAGCCAGTACCCTCATCTGTTCACAACTTTAGGTATGTCCTTATACTCATTCGAGGACGAACGATTTTCTTAAGAGGGAGAGAATGTAATGACCTGGTCGGTCATTTTGAGAGTTAGCACCCTGATCCCCTAATAACTTCTTTCCCCTATGTTTGTTTCTGCTTATGTTACTTTCCGGAGTTTTTAGTTGTGGGATTCGGAGAGTTTGGTACACATAGTCCCTAAACATGAGTTTAACATTTAGAAATCGGACCGTAGTTGGAACAGTGTGAAGACGGGTCCGGAATGGAATTTCGTTGACTCCGTTAGCTCCGCTGAGTGATTTTAGGGTTAGAAGCGCGTCCGAATGTGTTTTTGAGGTCTGTAGTAGAGTTAGGCTTGAATTGGCGAAAGTTAGAATTTCGCAATTTCGGCCGATAAGTGAAGTTTATATATAGGGCTCGGAATGGGATTCCGAAAGTTTCTATAATTTCGTAGTTTCATTTGTGACCTGTGGGTCAAATTTGAGGTCATTCGGACTAGTTTTGACGTGTTACGACATCGTTGTGGATTTTGGAAAAATTTCTAAGTTCTTAGGCTTGATCCATGTATATTTTGTGATTTTTCTGTTATGTGATATGGTTTGAAGGCTCGACTAAGTTTGAATAAGGTATTAGGACTCGTTGGTAGGTTTGGTTGAGGTCCCGGGTGCCTCGGGGGTGCTTCGGATGCTCAACGGATCATTTTACCCTTGTATTGATTGCTGGTTTTCAGGTGGGAGTGCAGCAAATTTTTCTTCATCAAAATTGCATGAGGGAGTCCCCGATCGTGTAGGGCAATATGAGGCAAGTTAGGATTCAATGCATCACGATCGCATGAAAAGGAATGCGATCGCGTAGAATAGGCAGCTTGGTCACTGCGTTCACATGGGCTATGTCACATTTGCGTAGAAGGAATAGGCAGCAGTGGAAATTAAGTGGTTCTCTTCATGGTCGTGTGAAGGCAACCGCGATCGCTTAGGTCTGGGAAGTAAAGCACCGCGTTCGCGAACAGATTCCAGTGATCGTGTATGGCATTTCTGAGGCGTGTGTGGTTTACTCTTCGCAATCGCATCTGGCCTTCCGCGATCACACTGAGTGTGTGCCTGGGCAGAAATTTAAATATCCAAATCGAGATTTTAAGATAAAATTCATATTTTGAACTTGGGAGCTTGGGGATTGGCGATTTTTGAAGAGGTTTTCACCTGGGCGATTTGGTTAAGTAATTCCTACTCGGTTTTGGCTAATTTCCACGAATCCATGCTTAAATTCATCCTTTAATTCCGAATTTGGGGTGAAAATTTAGGGAAGTTTGGATAAAGTTCTTAGACCGAGTTTTTGAGTTTTGATCGAGATTTTGGTATCCAATTCGAGTAATTTTTTTTATTGTTAGACTCGTGAGTGAACGGGTGTCCGAAATTTGTAACTTTTCCCCGATTCCGAGACGTCGGCCCGGGGGACTTTTTCGGCGATTTTCCTAAATTCGCGCGTTAGCTTAGAATTTATTAGTTAGATTACTTTCTTAAAGTTATTCTTACATTACGAAATCGAATTGAATAGATTTGGTCCATTTAGAGTCGGGTACTCGTGGCAAGAACGTGATCTCGGGTTGAGTTGAGCAGTCGAGGTAAGTGGCTTGCCTAACTCTGTGTTGGGGACTTCCCCTTAGGTTGTTTTTGACATAAATTGTTGTGTCGGCGCCGGGTACATGAGGTGACGACTATGTACATGGGCCATTCTTGCAAAAATCCTATTCTTCCTTTGAAAATTTTAAATTGTTTTTCTCTTATTACATTGCTTTAGTGTGTTAAATTGTTTAACTTAGATTAGGGAAGCATGATTATATGTTTTCAAATTAAATTGCCTAATTGAGACTCTATGCGCCATGTTTTAGTTAGTTTTTCCATGCTTTCCTACCTGTACTTAGATGTACTGTTAAAATTGATGTTTATTTCTCATTTACTTCGCATTGCATATTTAAATTGGGGACTACGGACGTATTCTGGGAGATCCCCCAGCACTGCATATTTAAATTGGGGACTACATACGTATTTTGGGAGATCCCCCCTGTACTGCATACTTATATGTGGGACTACGGGACGGTATCCCGGGAGATTCCACTTGTGATACGTTGTGCTGAGTCGAGTGCTCCATTTTACTGTTTTATATCAGATTATTGTTTTAACTGTCTACTTTAGAACTTATTTCTCTTTCGTACTATTTAAATTGTTTCATTTATGAATCCAGTAGAGCCTTAACCTGATCTCGTCACTACTTGACTGGGGTTAGGCTTGGTACTTACTAGGTAACAAATATGGTGTACTCATGCCCTTTCCTGTACATGTTTTTCGTGTGCAGATCCAGGTTCGAGTTCTCATCTGCGTGGCTAGTGGTCGTTGCAGCTTCATCGAGGAAACCGTAATGTATTTCTGCCGCGTTCACAGAATCCTCCAAGTCACCTTCCATTCTATCTTATAGAGACACTTACTATGTATTTTCTTTTTCTGGATTTATATAGAGCTAAAATAGTATAGAAGCTTGTGACTGTGTTGTGACAATCCGGGTCTTGGGATGTATATATTGTACATGTCGAGCGGTGATGTTGTTCTTATCTAGACTTTTCTTTCCTGTCTTTACTTTTATCGTATTTAACTAAGTTTTATCCGCAAATTTAGCCTTACCTAGTCGTAGAGAATATGTACCGTCACGACGCCTTTTGGAGGGTAAATCGGGTCGTGACATATAAAAGAAAATAAAGCATTTGTCAAAAGGTCACAAAGTTCAACCTCTGGACGGCTTGAATCTAGCCAAAATAACTTAATATCATAAACAAAAGTCATAGGAAATGATTCTGAATAATAAAGCTTCAATCTTTAACTAAAATAAAAAAATCTGAACCCAAAAAGTCAACCCCGGGCCAGCACCAAATAACCTGACTAAACTCATAAATTTCGAACATACATTCCAATACGAGTCCAAATATATGTGTTTTATCAAAATCTAGCCTCAAAACGACCCTCAAATCATCAATTTATCTTTTAGAAAAGTATTTACTAAAATCTCCAATTTCTTTAATTTGATTCATCAAACAATCGCTAAATTCAATATAAACAAATCCGAGTAAAAAATATTTATCCCAATCCAAATCTTAAAAATTTCCTCCAAAATCGCCATGAGCTCCAAATGTTTGTGTGAAAAAAAGACTAAACTCTGGAACAAGTAAAAAAATACAGTAGCTAGTCAGCTCGATCAGATTTTAGATGATCCCGAAACTCATAGCCTAACATGATCCTTGCGTGATTACAGCTAGATAGCCTTTTGAATCACCTAATTTTGCCTTAAAATGAGGAAGATATGATGTTTTGAAGTTTTAAAGGAAGTCTGAAAACTTCAGGGACATAACAGATATTTTTGCAATTATTTACACCCGAAAAATCAGCGATAAAAATCTTCATTTTATCACCTAAAACACATTTGGAACCTCCCGGACAAAAAGAGGTCATCTTGACCCGATATTGACCATGGTCAAACTCCAAATTCTTAACTTAACTAGTCTCTCAACAACTGATCAAAAACACATCCAAACCCTTCGGGACCCCATCCAATCATACCAACAAGTAAAATACATTATCCAAAAATATCCAAAGCCTCAAAAAACCTACGAAAACATCACAACAAAGAATCAAGGCTCAAACTGAATAGAATATTTCTTAAGTTGTTATATCTTTAATCATTCAAAAGAGTGTCTAAATCACACTTACACACTTCGGATTACTTCCAAACTTCGCATACACATTTGATTTAACTATATAGACCTATCCAAAGTCCCTGAACATCAATTGGAGTCCACTAATATCAAAGTCAACTCTTGGTCAAACTTATGAACTCTTAAGTTCTTCAAATTGTCAATTTTTGACAAATAGTGTCAAATGCTTCTAGAAAGCTCCAAAATCAGATTCGAACATACATACAAGTCCAAAATCAACATACGAACCTTTTGGAATCATAAAAACTCAATTCCGAGTCCATTTAACCAAAAGTCAAACATTGATCAACTCTTCTATCTTATAGCTTCCAAATCAAGAGTCATTCTTCCAAATCAATACCAAACCACTCAAAATGCATGTCATAATACATCATATGAAGCTACTCAAAGTCTCAAACTATCAAACGGAATGCTAAAGCTCAAAACGGCCTATTGGGTCATTTCAAGAGCCAGGCCGAAGAAGTACTGGAAAGAGGTGATTAGCCAAGATATGGCGTTGCTCCAGCTTATTGAGGACATGACCATGGATAGGAAGGTATGAAGGTTGAAAATTAAGGTTGCGGGTTAGGAAAAGTAGATGAACATTGTTCTTTTCTGTAACGGTAGCTTTAGTACATATATTTTTGTATCCCTTGACTTCTGTGATTACTTGTTGTTGCTTTCGTGTCGGCTTTCTGATTGCAGTACCTAGTGTATTTAGTTTTGTAATTTTTCTTCAGTTTTCTAATTGGTATGCTTGTTTTTTCCTTTCCTTTCACATATCCTAACCCTAAGGTCATCCAAAAACAGCCTCTCTACCTTCTTGAAAGTAGAGGTAAGATCCACTTGTGGGATTATACTTGTTTATTTGTTGTGTTGTTGTTGCATGTATACACGTAAATAATTGTGTCTTTTCCAAAATCCATTTAAAATTTTGAATCACTTTCCAATTAAATACCAATAGAAGACGTTGAGCGACATTCCCATAATCCTATGAAAATGGATGAATTTTACACTACAATATTTTTTAATCTGTTGTAACAGATTCGAGCTTACTAATTCCATTTGTAGAGGGTTATATGTAACGACCTGACTTGTTTTATTGCACATTTTATGCTCCGTTAAGTTATTTGAAGACTTTCATAGCTTCATATGATGTACCATGATGTATGTGAATCATCGGTTTTGGTTTTTAGGTGTTTCAGAATTTATTCGGAAGGATGCAGTTCATGTTTGAAACTTTAAGTTGGAACACTTGATCAAGTTTGAACTTAATATTCAAACTTGGATCAGAGTTTTGATTATTCTGTTAGGTTCGGATGGTAATTTTGGAATTGGG
The DNA here is from genome assembly GCA_005239525.1 of Nicotiana knightiana. NCBI lineage: Eukaryota > Viridiplantae > Streptophyta > Magnoliopsida > Solanales > Solanaceae > Nicotiana > Nicotiana knightiana. The sequence goes on along the minus strand of ML382920.1, from coordinate 4,715 downwards.
CGTATGCCCGGAATTTCATTTGGATATTTCTAGAAAGTTTCGACACCAATTGCCGAAAGTTAGAAATTTGAAGGTTTGAATGTTAGTATGTTTGACCGGGAGTTGAATTTTATGACATCGAGTCCGGATTGTGACTCCGAAATTTCAGTAGCTTCTTTATGTCATTTATGACTGGTATGCAAAATTTGAAGTTATTCCGGATTGATTTGATACGTTTCGGGACAACATATGGAATTAGGAAATTTAAAAATTTTGTAAGTTCGATTCAAGGTGCAATTTATAATTTCGACATTGTTTGATGTAATTTTTGATCTCGAATAAGTCTATTTTATGTTACGGGACTTATTGGTATATTCGAATGAGGTCCCGAATGGCTCGGGTGTGTTTCTAACGGGGTTTGGATCGATTGAAGCCTTGTTGAATCTGCTGGAATTTTTGGGTTGCTGGTGCAACCGCTTTTACGGAAGCTTGGTCGCACAAGCATCTTCGCAGAAGTGAGCAGTCCATCGCAGAAGCGGACTGTGCAGCTGGGCAGGAGTTCGCAACTACAGAGTACTTTGCGCATAAGCGCAACCGCAGATGCTGTTCTGGGCACCGCAGAAGCAACCACTGCTGGGTCAAGGCTATTTAGCAGATGTGGGCCTTTCCAGCATATGCGACCACTTTTATGAAAATATGAACAATCCTTGGCAGAATACTTTAAATTCGAGAGTTCGATATTTTCACCTATTTTCGAATTCTGGAGCTCGGTTTGGGCGACTTTGGAGAAGAATTTCACCATACGACTTGGGTATGTATATTTGACTCGCTTGTGATTATATTTCATGAATTAATCTTCATTTACAGTGTATGATTATTAATTTTTCAAGATAAACCCGAGGAATTTTCTAAAAATACATAAAATAAATTTTCTAGTTTTGAATATCGATATGGAGTCGGATTTGAGTAAAATTTATATGGTTGGACTCGAATTGAATGAGTTGTTGGATTTTGGGAGTTTCATCGGGTTCTGAGACGTGGTCCGCACAGTCAAATTTTTGAGCGGAGTTGGGAATTTTTATAAATTTTTAAATTGTGAGCATTAGAGTATATTTTGATTAATTTGCATGTTTTGTGAGTAGTTTCGAATCGTTTGTCTTGGAATTGAGGAGATAGGAAGGCGTTCGAAGGTTGATACACGCAAAATGGAATTTTTGGAGTATTGTTTAGCTTTCTCAACATTGGATTTTCCTTGTTCGAGGTAAGTAGTATTTCTAAACTTGGAGCTGAGGGTATGAACCCTGAATATGCATGTTATGTGATTTGTTTGGAGGTGATGCACATGCTAGGTGATGGGCGTGAGGCATGCACCGTAGAAATTGTGATGTAATTGATTCCGTGAAATTTTGTAATCAAATCCTTGAAATTATCCACATATCATCTACGTGTTTGAGAAATGTAGCACCCCGGAAAATTTTGAAGAACTTAAGCACTATTAAGAAAGTCAATGTATGTTAATTATATCAATTTGTACGCAGACGAGTACCTTTAATATGATCGATATCAATTGGATGTGATAATAAGTGTACAAGGCACATTATAAGTTATGTGGGGTCTAAGGAGACGCCTAAGTCTAAGTCAAGTTGGAAAATATCATGATAGACTAAAGTTCTAAATGAGTACGGACAAGACCAAATTTTGGACAATCATATCTACATATATATAAAATGATTTATATTATGCAAAACCTATCATATGAAATATATTTGAGTCTAGTTTATAATGCTTCAAACTGTTCGTCATTTGCACACTCCTACAAGAAGTTATGGCCAAATTACCAAAAGCTGGCAGTATTTTACAATACCGCGCCGCCCCATGCGGCACGGCTGTGCAAATTTCCTGAATACTTCAAAATTTGATTTCAAAACACATTTTTCACTAGCGTGTTGTCCCATGCGGCGCCCCATGCTCCGTGGCTATGCAAATCCTGGTTTATTTTGTAGAAACCGCCCTTATTTTGATATAAGACCTTCGGGGGTTATTTTTCCCACTTCATTTGGGCGGATTTTGGAGCTCTTCTCCAGTATATCAAGACCTCCAACTCCTCTCATCTTCAAGGTGAGTAATCTCTACTAATTTGGTATTTCATTCCAACAATTCAACCCTAAAACTAACTCAATCTACCATGAAATCCTTAGATCTTCAAGAAATTTCTTCAAGAATTCAAAGAAGGGTTTTGCAAGATTCCTTCCAAAAGTTAATCGTACACCCTTAGACTTACATATATTGATTTATTATGTGAATATGAGTATAAACTAAGTATTAGAACTCTTGGTATGGTGATTAGAAGCCATAAATTCTCAATTTAAATACATAATTATTGTAGAGATTGAGAGGTGATTATTTGATGAAATTTTGTTGGTTGGGTGTGGATGGATGGTCATACACGTGTTGGAGATTTTAAATTGTTAAAAATGAAGGTGGGATAGGTTGTTGGAAAATGATGTTAGTTGGAAGAATTAATTCTATGGTTATGAGATTTAGAGATTTATGCCTACTAGGTATTTGATAAAATGTCTAAATGACTTAAAGTATAGGAATTTTGCTAATATTGGTGCAATTTTGTTGCATTGTTGTAGATTGAAATTTGGTTAGTGTGGTGGACCATCGTAGTATTATTAAGGGGCAAATTTAAGATTTTAGCCGTCCGGAGGTGGTTTTACTCGAGATGATCATTATCATATTAGCTTCACCAAGTAAGTATCATGCCTAACCTTGTGTGGGAGAATTTTCCCTTTGGCGTTGAGTCTTATGTGAAAATTGTGTGATTGAAAACCATGTACGCGAGGTGACGAGTATGTGCTTGATTTATATGTGCAAATTATATCGGTTAAGATTCGTAGACACCCTTATATTTTAATTTAATAAGTTTTACATCTAAATTAGTAGCTTAATTTTAATTGAAATGTCATTTTCTTCACTCAAAATATTTCAATTCATTTCTTTGTTGATTTCTTACTTGATTTAAAAATTGTAACCTTACTTTATTCAAAATAAATTGATCGTGCAGATTTTATATGTTGATATGTTTGGCACATGATTTGTCCATGCGGTTATGATAGAAATATGGGCATGAGGTGTCATGAAAATATGAAAGTGGGTTGAGACCCGTATTTTTATAATTATGAAATGATGTATCACAAGGTGACTTTTATTTGAAAGAATTATATTAAAAAAAACATCAGTTAAAAGAATTATAGTGAAGGATATTAATTGGAGAGAATTATATTCGACATAAATTTATTTGAAGAGATTATTTTCGAAATATATTTTTATTTGAAAGGATTATATTCTAAAGATTTTTATCTGAAAAGCTTATATTTGAAAGAGTTATACTTGAAGTACTTACATCTGAAAGACGTATATTTGAGGACTTGATTAATTTGTTGTATCTGTGTTCCTTATTCGTTTGAGCAATATTTATGTTGTTATTCAAATAATATCATTTAAAAGAATTATAATGAAGGATATTTATTGGAAAGAATTATATTTGAAAGATATTTATTTTAAGAGAGTATTTTCGAAATATATTTTTTTTTGAAAGGATTATATTCGAAAGTTTTTTATCTGAAAAACTTATATTTGAAAGAGTTATACTTGAATTATTTACATCTGAAAGACGTATATTTGAGGACTTGATTAATTGGTTGTATCTGTGTTCATTATTCTTTTGAGCAATATTTATGGTGTTCTTGTTGCATTGTTGTTCATATCACTGGTTAATCATTGTTGTTATCACTGCTATTGGCTTCCTATTATTTTTATGCTATATTACACAGGTTATTAGACTAGTGAGTGTCTTGACTGTACCTCGTCACTACTCCACCGAGGTTAGTCTTGTTATTTACTGTGGTACCGATTGTGGTGTACTCATACTACACTTCTACATATTTTTGTGCAGAGCCATGTATTGGAGATATCGGACTAGGACAGAGTTAGAGTGTGATCGCAAAGACTTAAAGGTATAGTTGCTTGGTCGTCGTAGTCCCTTGGAGTCTTTCCATTTTATTGTACTGTTAACTTTTATTCGAACAATATTGTATATTTGATCCTTGAGATCACTATGTGTATTCGATTAGAGTTAGTGATGCAGTATTACCAGTCTTGGAAGGTTGTATCACTATTTTCGCTATTGGTTTTGACACTTGTATTAAATTCTATAAAAATATGGCTTGAATTATTATTATGATCGGCTTACTTAGTCTTAGACACTAAGTGCCATCACGACGTCTGTGTTGGGATTTTGGGTCGTCACAAGAAATTGAGCTAAGACCTATATTAAAGATCATGTTTAGGCTACGTGTCGATATTTTGGGACCCACAAGGGTCATGTTGTTGTTGAATTAATTGTTTTAAAAATAAAAATTTCATACTCAGTCATATTCATCCAGTTGTGAGGATATTTATGGGATCGAGCTGCACGCCATAACAAGCGATATTGGTTCTCTCTCTCTGTCTCTCTCTCTGTATGTCTCTCTCTCTCTCTCTCTCTCTCTCTCTCTCTCTATATATATATATATATATATATATAAAATAACCGACCATAATGCAGAGTAACCGACCATATTTAACCCTTGGTATTAGAGCCATGGGAGGAAGTAATGATTATTATTCTTGTTTTGAACTTGTTTTTATGTGGTATTAGCATATATATATATATATATATATATATATAT
>ML382916.1:10606-34902 GCA_005239525.1 Nicotiana knightiana | reverse complement strand
GGAGTCTATTTCATGTGTAGGTGCATTGGAGATGGAGACCGAGCTAAATGGATGCATGAACGTTGAAAATACGCTCAAGAGTTGAAAAGAAGTGACCCAGGCTATACCCGGGCGTTTTGGCCTTAAAGCCAGGCCAACCCGAGTGTTAGTGGGGCGTTTTGGCCCCTAAAGCCAGGGTCAGCCTGGCGTTAGTGGCGCTTTAGACCCCTAAAGCCAGGTCTGCCCTGGCTTTAAGGGGGCGTTTGAGCCCAAACGCCTGGGTCCGAGGTCCGGTCAATTCAGAGTTTTAAAGAGTTTTAAGTGTTTTCCGGTTGGAATAGAAGTCTCCTACATGTTTAGGGTTTATCCCAAACATATAAATAGACCCCAAAACACAACTTGGGAGGGGAAGAAGCCATTGAAGAAAAAAACAACGTGTGGATTACTACTCAGTGAAGCAAACATTGATTTTTATAGCTTTTATTTATTATTTTGTATTTCAATTATGCATGTTATTTTAGAATTGATTCTTATGAATATGAGTAGCTAATTTTCTTAATCTAGGGTTTTGGTGGAACCCGTTGGGGGATAAACTTATTGTGATATTAATATAGTTTTGATTGGTTGATTAATCTCTATTTGTTCAACTACGTTCTTGTTGTAGTTGATTGAAGGGCCCTCAATTAGCTGTTCTTATTTATTATGTATCTACTTGAGAGAGAGTGCATATTTAGGTAGTTGTTTGAAAAGCAGCACTCCCGGAGTATAGACGAAAGTCATAACTGAGGGTTTAGAAGCTGGATTAGAAATAACGATACTTCGGGTGCAATCTAAAGTGAACTGTAATGCAATCTAGCTAGCGTAACTTGAGAGAGTGCGTCTAGTAAATTATCATAATTACTTGAGAGAGATTTATGGTAGATAGAGTGTTCATGATTGATAGAGACAACTAATCAAACTATAAGAAGTATCCGAGAAGGAAGTTCACCGACGGGGGAAACCATAACCTTAGACCTTTATCATAATTGTTTACAACACATTGTTAGTAATTGTTAGTTATTATTATTGTCAGTAGAATTAGTAAAACATCACCAATTTATATTAAAAAGTCTTGAGAGAATTGATTGAGTAAAAGTTGTGTATTCTAAAGACTTGATTGATACGTAAATTCCCTGTGGGATCGACTCTGGGCATAATACCCCGGATTATATTTGCAACGCCCGCTTAGTCTTTTATAAGACATAGTTGAGCGTGATCAAGTACACACCTCCAGTGAGCGCAGGTACCTACTCAGTGCGAGTGCCGAGTGCCGAGTGACGAGTGATTGGGAGGCATGAGTGACAGTATGGTTGCCCGAGGGGCTGATACTGAGTGACTGTGAGGTATGTTGAGGGATGTTCTGCTCCAGGGGCGATTTATGATTCATGTTTTGGCCCGAGGGTCTACTTATGATTTATTTCAAAGGATTTTTTACTAAAGTTTGCTTTTAAGGCATGTTGATTTCATATATATATATATGTATATACTATTGGAAAGTAATGTTATGCTTATTGCGAACTGATGATTTGATTTTATGTGTTTCTTACTGCTTAGACGTGATTTATTTCCATTACTACTGAGTTGGCATACTCACATTACTCCCTGCACCCCTGTGTGCAGATACAGGTGCTGATACCGAGCGTTAGTCATCTATTTCCGTGCGGAGACGGAGTTAAGACATAGAGGTAGCTGTTCAGCGTCCACATCATCTCTGTTTTCCCCTTTCTTATTTTGTACCTAGTTCTTCGTTCCATAGTTTTGTAGTATAACAGTAGAATTTTTGATATATTCCTTAGATGCTCATGAAATGTTAACTCCGGACCTTGGGGGGTGGTTTTAGACTGTTTACTGTTTGTTTTTCTTAATAGATTCATAAATTTATATATGTATATGAAATGTTGAAAACGAGTTGGAAATTTTGGAAAGAATATGTAAATATGTGATTGTTTGCTGGCCTAGTTCCACGATAGGCCCCATCACGACCGTTTTAGGTTGAGGGATCGTGAAAGTTGATATCAGATCCCCCGCGGGTATTGGGTTTTGTAGCCTCTAGGTATTCCCTTTATGATCAGATTAGAGCACGCCAGTATGATGATCCACACTTGCTCGTTCTTCAGGACAGGGTTCGTCGCGGTGATGCCAGTGATGTGGTTATTGGTAATGATGGGGTCATGAAGATGCAAGGCTGGTTTTGCGTGCCCAATGTGGATGGACTTCGAGAACTGATTCTAGCTGAGGCCCGTAGTTCGTGGTATTCCATCCATTCGGGTGCCGCAAGGATGTATCAGGATCTGAGACAACATTATTGGTGGAGGAGGATGAAGAGGGATATTGTTGCGTTTGTGGCTCGGTGTCTCAACTGTCAGCAGGTCAAGTATGAGCATCATAGACCGGGTGGATTTCTTTAGAGATAAGATATTCCGGAGTGGAAGTGGGAGCGAATTACCATGGACTTTGTAGTTGGACTCCCACGGACATCAAGGAGGTTTGATGCTATATGGGTTATTTTGGATAGAATGACCAAGTTCACACACTTTTTTCTTGTTGGTACTACTTATTCTTCGGAGCAGTTAGCTGAGATTTATATCAGGGAGATTGTCCAATTGTATGGGGTTCCAGTTTCTATCATTTTTGACAGGGGTACCCAGTTCGCATCTCAGTTTTAGAGGGCCGTGCGGAGGTAGTTAGGCACTCAGGTCGAGTTGAGCACATCGTTTCATCCTCCGATCGACGGGCAGTCGGGGCGTACTATTCAGATTTTGGATGATATATTGTGTGCCTGTGTCATTGATTTTGGGGGCTCATGGGACCAGTTTCTACCACTCGCGGAGTTTGCATATAATAATAGTTATTAGTCGAGTATACAGATAGCTCAGTATGAGGCCTTATATGGTAGGAGGTGCAGATCTCCAGTTGGTTGGTTTGAGCCGGGGAAGGCTAGGCTATTGGGCATAGACTTGGTTAAGGATGCGTTGGGTAAGGTAAAGTTGATTTAGGAACAGATTCGCATGGCGCAATCTTGGCAGAAGAGTTATGTGTCCGTGATGTGTCTTTCATGGTTGGGGAGAAGGTTCTGCTGAAGGTGTCACCCATGAAGGGTTTTATGAGGTTCAGGAAGAGGGGAAAGTTGAGTCCCCGGTTCATTGGGCCATTTGAGGTGCTTCAAAGGATTGGGGAGGTGGCTCATAGACTTGCCTTGGCTCCCAGCTTATCAATTTTTCATCCGGTGTTCCATGTTTCGTTGCTCCAGAAGTATGTTGGTGACCAGTCTCATGTTTTAGACTTCAGCACGGTTCAGCTCAAGGGTGATCTTCATATGAGGTGGAGCTAGCGGCTATTTTGGGTCGTCAGGTCAAAAAGTTGAGGTCTAAGGATATAGCTTCAGTGAAGGTTTAGTGGACAGGACAGCCAGTGGAGGATGCCACCTGGGAGACCGAACGGGAGATGCAGAGCAGACATCCTCACTTATTCGAGACTCCAGGTATGTTTCTAGACCCGTTCGAGGACAAACATTTGTTTAAGATGGGGAGGATTTAACGACCCGACCGGTCGTTCCATGAGATTAGCCCCATTTCTCTCATTTCTGATTTATCATATGTTTCTTAGCCTATTTATGTTGTGTTGGGTCGGTTGGTTCAAGTTCGGATAGGTCGTGGTGAGAACTGAGACTTTTAGTCTCTTAAATTGATTTAATAGATGGAAAAGTCAACTAGGAGTTGACTTATTGGTTAACAACCTCGGAATATAGATTTTATGGCTCGGATAGCTTCTTTAGGTGATTTGGGACTTAGGAATGTGCTCGGAATGAAGTTCTGATGTCCGATGTAGAATTAGGCTTGAATTGGCGAAAGTTAGTTTTTGGCGATTTCCGATCGGCAGGGGAAAATAGGCTATCGGGGTCAGAATGGAATTCCGGAAGTTGTAGCAGGTTCGTAATGTCATTTTGGATATGTGTGCAAATTTTCAAGTCAATCAGATGTGTTTTGGATGGTTTCGGCATTCTGGGTGAAATTTAGAAGTTTCAAAGTTCATAGGCTTGAATTTGATAGGATTTTGGTGTTTTTGCGTTGATTTTGGTGTTTCGAAGGCTCGGCTAAGATTTAATGAGGTTATGGGATGTGTTTTTATGCTTGGTTGGGGGTCCTGCAGGGATCAAGATTTATTTCGAGTGGTTAACAGAGGTTTGGACTTAGGAATTTGCAGAAAAGTTGCTGCTGGTCCCATTTTACTGGTGTGGCCGCACCAGCGGATGGGGAGCCGCATGTGCGATGGCCGCAGGTGCGATGGACCGTGCGCAGGTGCGAAAAGAGGTTAGGCTGGAGGAAGTCGCAGGTGCGAGGCATGGGATGCAACTGCGAAGCCGCAGGTGCGGGTGAGTCACTGCAGCTGCGAGACTTGGACTTTCAGTGGAATTCAGCAGGTGCACACCTGGGACCGCAAGTGCGGGTCCGCAGGTGTGAAGCAAGGGCCGCAGGTGCGGTTTAACTGGGCAGAGAGTATAAATAGGTGCCTCCGCGAAATTTTGGCATTTTCTTCATTTTTGCATGCGAGTTTAAGTCAATTTAGGAGCAATTTGAAGGAGGATTTCTAGGGTCTTCAGTGGAGGTAAGTTTCTCGGACTATAAACTCGATTCTATGTTATTATGTGACGGATTAGGCTTGGAATTTGTGGATTAAATGGCATAAATTGGGGGTTCAGGGCTTGGGAAATTGAGACTTGTAATTAAGGAATTTAAGGGTTGTTTGCGATCGAATTTTGATACATTTTATATGTGTAGACTAGGGAAAGGATAAGGATTCTTGTGGCGCGATTTTTATCGAATTTTGAGACGTGGGCCTGGGGCTCGGGTTTGGCAAATTTCGGGAATTGTGCCTAAAATTGTTAGCTTTCGATTGGGTTTTGTTCCTTTCGCATATATTGATGATGTTAATCTGGTTTTGGCTAGATTCGGAGCAATGGGGAGCCGATTCAAGGGGCAAGAGCTTCGCTGATTAGTATTTTGGCCTGGTGGAGGTATGTAATGACAATAAATCTTGTCCTGAGGGTATGAAACCCCCGACTTCGTATTTTCTTACTATTTTTATAGTGGCGCACATGTCGGATGGCGAGTGTGTGGCGTGCACTGGTTTTTGCATTTGGACTTGGTCCTTTCCGCGGCAACTATTGAGTTGCGCATTTTACTCTAAATCATATGTTAAATTGTGTTCTAAAACTACTGCTATATTTGGGTTGTAAGCCATGTTTGGGGCATCGTGCCGACTTGTTTAGACGCCTTGGGGGCTTTTTACTGCTATTTCCTCACTGTGTTGACTTATACTTTACAGTCAATCATGTTATGTTTAAATGATTCCGAAACTCAACCTTATTTACACTATTTTGAGATATAAAATGATGTTTTGGGTCGAGTACCTCATTTTACTGATAAGCCCGAGGGGCTTTTGAGAGTTGCTGACTGAGTGAGGCCGAGTGCCTGATTGTGAGGATATGATATGCCACGAGGTGGCTTGATATTAGCGCTTTGGCTGAAGGAGCCCCTCTGGAGTCAGTACACACCCCCAGTGAGAGTAGGTACCTACTGAGTGCGAGTGCCGAGTGCCGAGTGCCGAGTGCCAAGTGACGAGTGATTGAGAGGCATGAGTGACAGTGAGGTTTCTCGAGGGGCTGATACTGAGTGAATGTAAGGTATGTTGAGTGATGTTCTGCCCGAGGGGCGATTTATGATTCATGTTTTGGCCCGAGGGGCTACTTATGATTTATTTCATTTTATACTAAACTCTTCGAGTATTTTTATTTCTGAAATTATTGGAAAACACATTTTTCAAAGGATTTTTACTTTAGTTGACTTTTAAGGCATGTTGATTTCATATATATATATATATATACTGTTGGAAAGAAAGGTTATGGTTATTTCAAACTGATGATTTGATTTTAAGTGTTTCTTACTGCTTAGACATGATTTATTTCCATTACTACTGAGTTGGCGTACACACATTACTCCCTGCACCCCTCTGTGTAGATACATGTGCTGATACCGAGCGTTAATCATCTATTTTCGTGCGGAGCCGGAGTCGAGACATAGAGGTAGCTGTTCAGCGTCTGCAGCATCTCTGTTTTCCCCTTTTTTTTATTTTTTACCTACTTCTTCATTCCGAATTTTGTATTATAATAGTAGAATTTTTGGTATATTCCTTAGATGTTCATGACATGTTAACTCCGGACCTTGGGGGGTGGTTTTAGACTGTTTAACCATTTGTTTTGCTTAATAGATTCAGAAATTTATATACGTATATGAAATGTTGAAAACGAGTTGGAAATTTGGAAAGAAACTGTAAATATGTGATTGTTGGCTAGCCTAGTTCCACGATAGGCGCCATCACGGCCGGTTTAGGTTTTGTGGTCATGACATTATTGTCCCGTACTTGACCTCCATGTCAATTGTTTATGTGTTGTCCATGTCTTTTACTTTCTTAACTTGCATATGCTATGCCTTTTTTCTGCTTTTATAATTATACTCATGTAGTATCTATTCTGTTACACCTTAGTGTAAGCCTTCCACCATGCTAATTTTTCATGTCCTTACTTGTTAACTTTTGAAGATCATGTGTTTCCTTCTTGATCTCTATATTTGTACTTAGGCCTCCATCATGCTAGTTGATTAAAATTATAACCCTTAATCCTAATTGTGGTCATTACCTCTGTGCTTTCTGCTTAGTCTCTTACTGATGTTCTTCTATACATTCCAGTTTATTATTACTGCTTGCATAATCCCTTCCTTGTCATTTCTATTATTGGTATTTCTATCATTTGGTTGGTACTGTTTTACGCATATATGGTGAGGATAAGATAAATGCACGAAGGGTGTTGCCGTGCTGCTAGATTTGATGTCTTGAGTACTTCTTTCACACTATGAAAGTTTTGAGGCAATTTTTGTGGTTCATGGGCTTTCGTTCTAAGGAAAGGGCCGGTTAAGATGTTGGAAACTGTTGAATTGTGAATATTTTTTAAACTATTTTATTGTTTTGTACATTTGCATTGTGTACTCTATTTTATTATTCTGTCGCATAGTTCTATTGCTAGTTTACATTATAGTGTTAATTAAAGATCATCTTTTAACTAAATGCATTGTCACTACTTTGACGGGGTTAGTCAAGATATTTATCAGTACATGGGGTCGGTTTTACTGATACTGCACTTCTGCACACTTTGTGCAGACTATTGGAGCGGAGCTGCTGAAGTAGTCGGGTGCTGACCCTGAAGATATTCGTGTATTCTGGTTAGAAGCTGCCACTAGTCCTTGGTAGTTGTAGACATTATTAATCTGTTCATGTAGTTTTCAAACAGATCGTGTGATTATTTATATTTCCTTGTAAATCCTAAATCCTAGAAACTCATGATTCGTACTACTAGTTCTTGGGTAAATTTGTAATAGTGAAGATAAAAAAATCCTATTTTAATTTCCTATAAGTTGATTTGGTTTTGATCTTTTGTTAATTGGATTTACTAGCGGGTCAAGTTTGGTGCCATCATGACCTGTGATTTTTGGGTCGTGACAAGGTGGTATCAGAGCACTAGGTTCGTATGTTCTACGAGTCATGAGTAAGTTTCTAGTAGAGTCATGCGGATCGGTATGATGACATTCATACCTATCTTCGGGAGGATACAGGGCATTTAGGAAAATTTCCCTTTTTTCTTTCCTTATCGTGTGACCTTGTTTCAGCTTAAAACCAATGACTTTGACTCTTCTCGATCTCTCATATGTGATGTTGTGCGCTCAGTATTCACTTTGCGCCGATGATCAGTAATGGTGCAGATAGATTACGACGGGCTATAGATGCTTGATTATCATCACAATGTGTTTTCTAGCCTCAGAAGCAGATGCAGTGTTAAGCCTTCTAGTCGTGCATTCTCGGGTGATGAGGTGTTCAATTTGCTTATGGTACTTTGGGTTGCTAATGGGGTGTTCTATGGCTTCGAGCTAAGTGGTGAGACTGCTACTGACAATCGGATTGTAGGGTCATGTGCCGTATCAATTTTCGGACCGGGAGATTGCTTGGTTATTTCTTTGATGGGCATATGCTGGTGTAGCATAGGTTGCTTGACGTGTATTAGCTATGTATTGAAGATCAGAGTAAGATGAGTGGTTATCGAGAAGGTTCTGGCAAGTTCTAGGTTTTACGTAGCCTTTAAGGGCTTTTGGGTTTGTGTTTCCTTGTCAAGAAGAGTCTACATGTCAATGTTGGAGTGATGCAAGAAATGATTTCGAAATCCCAAGAAGTTCCCTCAGGGCGGTCATATCGGATTGAGCTACTTTCGGGTTGGCAGTCTGCGTGACTCGGTTGAGTTAGAAGCGATTGGTTTTGATTACTTGATAATGTGTTACTGAGATCCGAAGAACTTATCATGGTTATGATCATGGTCGGAGTTGATTATTTCTATCGGTATAAGAGCTATAATGCTTATGGTTCAGAGTTGTCTGTGAGACTTTCGTAGTGCTGCAAATTAACATGTTAGAAGAAATGATTCGCGTGGGGTTAAAAGGTTGCATTTATAAGGTTGTAGTTAGTTTTGATGGGGAGGATATGATTTCTTGATGGTACAGACGTTTTCCGGTGTTTGAGGTTTTGCTGGCACTATGTGTTATCATCGGAGCGCCTATTGGCAGATACATTGTGTTTTGATTTAAGGGTGCAACTCTGAGGGATGATGTAGTATGAGTTACGTGTCAGGTATTTGGGAAACGGTGTCGATACTGGGTAGGAAATTTTTTGGTATTTGTGAGGCTCAGAGATTGAATGTTCTTGTTGGCATATTATTCCTTGATCACGAGTTATGAAGGAGTGGAGAAAATTGGGTGATTAATGATAGGTGTTATGGAAAGGTCACTATGGACTGTTGGAACGTTATTACATGTTTGGGGATGATAGGAATTTGGTTTGGGGATTATTTTGAGCCCAGTAAGGGTGTGTACTCTGTATCAGACTGAATTTGTTTGCTCTTGCGCAGTCGTTGCCAGATGTATATCATCGAGTGTAATGGATGTTATTCGCGCCTTGGTTTATGTTATATGTTTCTCTCTTATGCTATGATGGGTTGCGAGGGCTATATAATTCTTCGCACGCATATTGTGACTCAGTTTAGGCCTCATGGCACTAGGGGCGAGGTGGCGTTTGTGATGGTGTTTAGCTTGTTGCACCATAGATATGCTTGTCTTTCTCAGTATTGTTTGTTCCTAATGATTTTTCCTACAGTTATATTTTGTGCATTCTACTGTACTCGATGTTGAAGCACATGTGATAAGTGAGCCCGAATATTATGGCTCGATGGGTACCATATGTGTGTTGATATGATGGGATCGGGTTTGCACGCCGCAACGGTACAATGATGAAATGTGGCTCCTTATTTCTATTTTGTGTATTTTGTTTTCACCTTTTTGAGAATAGTTCAAAGTAAAGTGCTAAAATTTCGATGCCTGCTTAATTTGCTTAGTAGTTTTCTTATTTGGTTTTCTTTCTGTTATATGTCGTGTCTGAATTATTACTTGTTAGTGAACTGAACCGGGTTGTGTGTGGCTCGATATGATTATTGTTGATATTGGTCGGTGTGGTTGCTTGTGTTGGCTGAGATGAGGTTTCTAGACCTAAGATTTGTGTTATTTTATTGCGATTTTCTTTGGAGGAATAACACTATAGTTTGTTGAGGATTTGAACAATGGCCCTGGTCGTGCAAGTGAGTTTCTTGGATTATTGATCAGATGAGCGGTTAAGAGCTTATGCGTGTTTCTTTCATAATCAGTAGGGTATAGAAGTTTTGAATGAGGTCCTAATCGATATGAGGTTTGTTAGCAGCACCGGATTTGATTTTGGGCAGAAGTGGTGGTCAGCAGTTCCTACTGTGAGTCTCATGATTTGATACGACCGGTTCAAACTTGTATAGTGTGTAGATGTGGGATTCGGATCTTGTAATAAATTCTAGATGATAAAATGGGGTTCTAAGGTTTAAGGACCAAGGTTGAAATAGGGATCTCTAATGGTGTTGTGTTGGTGGGCTTACGTGGATCAGGGTGACGTAGGATCACCCCGAGGTTGTTCTTAGTGAGGTTACACCATGGTTTAATAGCTTTGGGAAGACTCCTGACACGTCCGAGGACGAACATATGTTTAAGTGATGGAGGATGTGACGACACGACAGGTCGTTTTGAGTATCTGCACTTCGCTCGGTATTTTGAGGGCTTGAGTAAGTCCGTGTTATTTTATGGGACTTGTTGGCATGTTTGGACGTGGTCACTAGGGGCTCGGATAAGTTTTAGATAAGTTTAGGTTGTGTTGCGCTCGTTTTTCTTATGTTTCGACATTGTTTTCCAAGCATAAATGATATCATATTGAACAAATGAGCTACGATTTCTATTTTGAATGATTCATTAGGTCCGTATAATAAATACGGACCCCTAGAAGAAAGAATCGTCGAAGTTGGACTTCGTATGAGAATTTTATGGTCATTTTACTAAGAATTAGGTTGCTAGATTTTTTTCAAATTAATTACGAAATTGCCACTGACTTCGTAATTAAAAATCTGCACTATTTTCAATTATTGAAACTAACATATCTCATTCAATATAAGGTCAAATTGAGTGATTCAAGAGCCTGACTAGAGTAGAACTTCACAAGGAATTCACTGGAGACATAAAAAGCGAGTTTCAGGATCGTTTGGAATGAGAAACGAGGCAGAATAGCTGGCAGAAAAAATATATAAAAGAAGGGTTTGTTCAGTTGGTCATCTTTTTAGTTGAGAAGCTCGGATATGGGCGATTTTCACCATATGGATTGGGGTAAGTATTCTCTACTCGATTTTGGTTATATTTCATGAATTCATTTTCATTTTTGGGATCTGATTGATGATTTCAAAGTGAAATTTCAGGGTTTTTGCCTAAAGTTTCATAAAGTGAATTTTTAAGTTTTGAAAATCGATTCGGAGTCGGATCTGAGTGAAATTAGTATGGGTGGACTCATAATTGAATGGGTTATCAGATTTTATGTGTTTTGTCGGGTTCCGAGGTACGGGCCCGGGTTGGATTTTTTGCCGATTTTGGGCCTTTGATTAAAGATTCGACCTTTTTCAATTGAGATTGGTTCCTTCAGCATTATTTGATGTATTTGAGTTATTTTTGGTTAGTTTTGAGTCGTTCGGAGGTCGGAACGACGCGAGATGGAATTTTTGGACCATCATTTGGCTTGCTCGGTATTGTAATTGACTTGTTCGAGGTAAGGGTTTTGTCTAACTTTGTTGAGGGAATTTTTCCTCCTGTTTGTCATTGTTTGCTACATGCAAGGGTGATACATACATGTGGTGATGAGCGTATATGTATGTTCCAGGGTTAATCATGCTCGGGGGTAGATTATGTTATAATTGTGTCTTGTAGAATTGTATAACTTTCTTGCTTCATGCGTCACTTGACTTCTAGATATTAAGAACGTAATGTAAAATGTTAGAGTCGAGACTTCGCCTAATATAGCTTAATCAATGTGAATGAAATTCTTGGGATACATTGTTGTGTCTAATTCGGCCATCTCTATGCATAATCGTTAATACGTTGATATGACTGATATTTTTTTGATGCTAGATTCCATACTTGTGTTGTTGAGAAATTGTGGGATTTGTGGATATACTTGAATTATATGACCCTTAAGGGTTTCATTGAATCATTGTTGGCTTGTAAAGCAGTAATTGAGAACTTGTTTGGAATATTCGTTGATCACTCTCCTCGATGTTACATATACTTCCTGCCTTACCATTTTATTGATATTCATATGCTTGGTGAGGAAGAGTGTAAAGCATGTGATGTCGTGCCATTGTTTATATCATTATCATGCGAGGAAGAGTGTAAATCACGAAGGGTGATGCCATGCCATTTCATATACATTATCATGTAAGGAAAGAGCGTAAAGCACGAAGGTTGATGCCGTTCCATTTCATTTATATTGTTAGGCTTTTAATATTATGAGGTTATGGCACGAAGGGTGTTTCCGTGCAGGCGAGGATGAGGGACATTCATTATTATGTGACTTCTATTTTTCCGTGTATGTTTTCCATCTTTACCTTGAGCTGTCATTGTCGCCATTATATATTTTGTGTGGTATGTTGTTATTGTCTCGTACTTGACCTCCATCTCAATTGTTGTTGTGTTGTCCATGTCTTTTACTTGCTTAACTTGCATATTCTATGCCTTTTTTTCTGCTTTTATAATTATACTCTTGTTGTATCTATTCTGTTGCACCTTAGCGTAAGCCTTCCACCATGCTAATTCTTCATGTCCTTACTTGTTAACTTGTGAAGATCATGTGTTTCCTTCTTTCTTGCTATACTTTTACTTAAGCCTCCATCATGCTAGTTAATTAAAAGTATAACCCCTTTTCCTAATTGTGGTCATTACCCCTATACTTTCTTCTTAGTCTCTTGCTGATTTTCTTCTGTACATTCCCGTTTATTATTATTGCTTTCATATTCCCTTCCTTGTCATTTCTATTATAGGTATTTCTATCATTTGGTTGGTACTGTTTTATGCATACATGGTGAGGATAAGATAAATGCACGAAGGGTGTTTCCGTGTCGCTAGATTTGATGTCTTGAGTACTTCTTTCACATTATGAAAGTTTTGAGGCAATTGTTGTGGTTCCTAGGCTTTAGTTCTAAGGAAAGGGCCGGTTAAGATGTTGGAAATTGTTGAATTGTGATTCTTTTTGGTACTATTTTATTTTGTACAGTTGCATTGTGTACTCTATTCTATTATTTTGTCGCACAATTCTATTGCTAGTTTACTATATAGTGTTTATTAAAGAGCATATTTTAACTAAAAGCCTCGTCACTACTTCGACGAGGTTAATCAAGATACTTACCAGTACATGGGGTTGTCTGTACTGATATTGTACTTCTACACACTCTGTGCAGACTATTGGAGCGGAGCTGCTAAAAAAGTCGAGGGCTGACCCTGAAATGTTCGTGTATTCTGGATAGAAGCTACCACTAGTCCTTGGTAGTTTTAGACATTATTAATCTGTTCATGTAGTTTTCAAACAGATCATGTGATTATTTATATTTGCTTTGTAAATCCTAAATCCTAGAAACTCATGATTTGTACTACCAATTCTTAGGTAAATTTGTAATAGTTCAGATAAAAAAATCCTATTTTAATTTCCTATAAGTTCATTTGGTTTGGAACTTTTGTTAATTGGCTTTCCTAGCGGGTCAAGTTAGGTACCATCATGAACTGTGATTTTTGGGTCGTGACAGAAACAAAGTGTCCCCAGGCAAAATGGACATCAGTACAAATAATGTACCGAGTATGTAAGGAATGAAAATCAGTAAACAATAGACATGAGAGAAGCATGGAGTAAAAGACTCAACATGTATATCTGAATAGCTCTGTGAATCATTCAATATTATAATGTCATGCATATGTGTATAAATGTCATACCATGCATGGGTATATGCATTCATAACATCATCAAGCTTCTGAGGGCATCCTATCATATCATATCAGCCATTGTGGGCAAATCATCAACATATACCAATTGATCAGGTGGTGGTGTGTATATAACGTTGTAACTTTTCCCATATCCCATATACATATATATATATATGTACGCGTATATAATGTTGTCTGGTCATGGGTCACTAATTTGTATCTATAAATGAATGCAATGCATGAGAAGTATGTCAATAAAATATCTCGGAACGTCATATGACCATTATACCTCTGATTAATATCATGAAATAAACTTTATCGACTTACATATTTTCTGAGACCCATGAACATACGATATAATAGTAAGACATATGGGGATTAAAGAACATAGGAACCTCTAATACTTCTATGAATAGAGTCTTTTATGGAAGGTGTGCATTAACTCGTTTCATTTGTATCGTATGGATCATGCCAAAAGGAAAGAATGGATAGCCTTAACATACTTGGACCGATTCTCTTGACAATTTCTCTAACACACGTCTTTTGCGTGAAACACGTACGACGGATCGAGGTAAGGGAAAATCTGTATGATATTATTTGAGAAAGATTGCACCGTACTCCCCTTAGAATCACAAAATCCCGTTGCTATTACGCATCATAATTTCGGATAAAACCATCTGCTGAAGCAAAATCACGTCAATCTCTCTCACTTTGTAAGAGATTTGTATAATCTTGTTTGAGACTTTCATCCATTGCTTAGCAACATAAATGTATCAATCAAAAGATATATGAAAGTCTCTTACCTTAAATATTTGTGGGTCCCACTTTTGGGGTTTTTTTAATCCAAAATTTCCCTACACATGCGACCTATCTATCAAGATCAAGGAGTCACAATGACTTAAGGCATTGCTGCCACGTTCTTGGATTAATAAGCTTATCCAATAACTTAATTAAGCTTATACACAATTTTCTTAATTAACTTGTTAACCTCCCACTAACCAATAATTAATCAATTATCCTCATAATTAAGAATGATCTCAAATTACTTAAAATACCACTCACTTTTAATACACTTCATACATCTTTACTATCATGGTTATGTGGTACCTCGCATGGGACTAGTCCATAAATACCGGGTATTTTAGCTCGGCTCGTATTTTATCCCAGAATGTCAAACTTCGACGAATCTCATTTTCTTCGATTTGCTTATCTTTTCTCCTTCACGAATTTACTCATCACGTGTTTGAAATAGAATAATGTGTATAAACTCAAAATAACCTCGTTCCCGAACTTACGTCGATTAACTTACGACGAAACTTAAATGTAGGGAAATGCAGAACGTAACATCTCATTTTTCGAGCTTCCATCAATTTACTTATGGCGTATTTTCAGGTACGAAAACATGGGGTGTAACACTAGATGCTGTCACGACAAATTTACGGAGGGAGAATTCGGGTCGTGATAGTTTTGGTAAACTATTTTGTATGATGGGGCCCAATCCCGTCCTTGTATAGTTGTATATTCTATTAGAGGTCTCTAGAGTTATGTACAGTTGGATAGTATATGGCCTTGTTCGCTTCTAGTTTTGGATATATAGTTATCTATAGCAGCCTTGTCGGCCCGCCCTACCGTATTTCGCATATATATGTATATATGTATTTTGGACAAGTTTCCCCTCACGTATGTTATTATCGTAATTTAGCAGGTTATTGACAGATATTATTCATGTTTATATCATAGACACATGCTTAAGGGTGTTCGACAGCTAGGACTCGGGCACTCGTCATGGCCCATCGGTTGGGTCATGAAAATTTGAATTCTTTTAAAGTTTCGAATTTTTTTACCTTTTTATTATTTTTGTATGTTTTCATATTTTGAGAACATTAGGAGACGTTAAAGATATTTTATTTTTGAACCTTTGTCTTTTTATATTTTTATATTAGGAATCATTAGGACTTTGGATAGGATTCGTCCACCCTTAAATAGAGTGTTGGGGTTCAAATTGTTGGAAAGGGAAAACAAATCTTGGCCAAAAGCACTGTCCCTTTATTGGATCTCACAAGGCGCAAATCACATTAGTCGAGGCCTAATGTGGATACCAAATATCAGATAGAAGTCGGCAAACTTCTCAAAGGTATAATTAGTTTTCTATCATTATTTTCTTATCTTGAATTGAGGATTGTTTTTGTTTAGGGTCGTATATAATGTTTTATCATGACACAAAATCCCCCCTAATCTCGTAATGATACTTAACCTTTGAGACTAGATAAACAATCACACTAATAAAATTCAGTCATGAAAACATGATATAATAAGCTTGAATAATCATAAATAGCGAAAATAGTCATCAACATAAGCCAAAACGGCGATACACAATACCAACTCCCGAAACCATGTAGTATACAGTCATGAGCTCTAAACCGACTACATAAGAAATCTCAAGTGTACTATACTGTCAAAAAATAATACAACAATATGGAATAGGGGAAGGGGACTTCAAGGGTATGTGACGGTCATGCAACACTACTTCGAATCCTATCGATAAGCAATGTGCTCACTCACGAAGTCCGCCGCCTCTAACACCTGGATCTGCACAACAATATGCAAAAGTATAGAATGAGTACGAGATAACATGTACTCGATAAGTATCAAGACTAACCTCGGTTAAGTAGTGACGAGGTTCAAGTCATGTGATATTCACTAATCAAACAACCTAAAGAATATACATAATAATTTGCAACAAGAGTATAACAAGGAACAAAACTGGCAGCTCAACAAAAATATGAGATATCAATTCAACATAGGTAAATCCATCTTGACAATTAAATCATTAAGTAACAACAGAGGCATAGGATAGCATGTTAATTGAAACAAAAACATGTAAAATGCATGATAAAATATAAAGAATTCACTTGCATGATCAAGAATGCCACCCTTATACTCCACTCATATTTAATTAAGAATGGTACCATTATACGCCATACATCATCAATCAAGAATGTCACATGTATACTCCACACATCATTAATCAAGAATGTCATCCTTATACTTCACATCAAAATCAATCACATCGATCAAAGTACCACAATCCGCATGTACTCCATCAAGAGAGAAACATGAGATGGCGACCCTAGGGGGATGGATCTATCACAACCCAAAATCCCACATAATCGTGATGGCACCTAACCCCGACATGCTAGGTAATCAAACAATATAAGTCACTATAATACTGAGAAACCAACTGCGATAATGAATAGAATATCAATGATTTTAATACAACTAACCCAAGGATTGGTAGTATAAGTCATGAGTCCCTATGATTTAGATTTAGAGAACCAATATGAATTTAAATACAATATATATTTGAAGTTTACATAAACAAAAATGAGATCTGAAACTACCATGAAAAAGAGGTAGCTTTAATCTGGAACGCTGGTACGTATTCTGTCACACCTTTGAGCACCTAATTTTTTATTGTATTTGAATTTTTACCAAGTTTTAGTATTTAAATTGTTTAAAGTTTAATCTTCATAATTTAGCTTTTGTTTCTCCTTCAATTGAAAACCAACAAAAAGATTCATATTTTTAGAGTATTAAATTTCGTTCTAATTTGCAAAAAAAAAGAAAACTCACAAAAAAATATTCTTTCCTCTTAACTCTAGTAAGTTAGTGATTTTTTAATTATTTTAAATAATTTTTAGATTAGAAGTAGGTAAGTATTATTTTTATTTGTTGTTATCTTAATTAAATAGGAGTAGCATTTTATTTTTGTCTATTTATTATATATCTTTTGAAAAAGAAATTTGAAAAGAAAAAGAAAAGAAAAAGAGGCTATCAAATTGTGCCACTTGCCAAAAGATGCTTTCCATAACTAACTGATCACATGCACTCACTGTTAGATTCTCCCTCATGCACATTTTATTCCAAAAACGCCACGCACACACGAGTTTAGAACCAAAACATTATTTTTTCGGACTTAAAGCACAAAAATAGGTGAAAAAGCAACTGATGGCCAATTTATATATAACCCATATGTTCAATGCGATATACCTAAATGATCGTTTGTCCGTTAAAGTATAGTGCATAGATTGCATGCGCTATATTTGAATGTTAGATTGTCGGGCAATATATATATATATAGGATGCGATATACCCGAATTTGAAAAGATGGGTAGGTGTCGCATCCTATATATGCGCTATACCTATATAAAATATCGGGTGCGTCTCCTTCCCCGACCAGACAAAAGCATAAACTAAAAAATGCCCCCCATTTTAAACCAAAAATTTCCATTGGAGCCCACCCGTTCCCCAAAAATCGTGCCTTCTCCGTATTTTAGCAAGCTAACACCGGATTCAAGGCGTTGTCGGGTCGTGGATCTCGTCTATTGATCGTTTCGGCTCCCAAATCATTAATTTTTCACATTTCAAAAAACTATAAATCTGTCCCGACCCAAACCGATGGGCTGTGACGGGCATCTGATGCCTTACTCAACCGAGTACTAATAGTACATATCTTTCTTATCTTACTATCATTGGCAAATGGGCCAGAATAAACATAAGGGAGTACTCAATATAAAACGACCCAACCTGATAAAAAATTTATACATGTGACATACAGGCCTATAAGGGCAAAATGATCACTCGTACACTAAACATGCCAACAAGGCCATACTATATTTCATATACATGACATATGTCTACAAACCTCGAAGAATATATCAATACCATATAGGTCGGGATAGGGCCCCCCATACTAATCAATACACGTCTGAATCATACTGACCAAATAAGAAACTCCGGAGCGAATAGAGCGCACCAACACCTTTCACTGAGCTGATAGCCTACTTGGAGGAGTCTCGACCTGTCTATCGGGACCTGCAGGCATGAAAGGCAATGCCCCCAGGCAAAAGGGACGTCAATACAAATAATGTACTGAGTATGTAAGGAATGAAATCAGTAAATAATAGACATGAGAAAAACATGGAGTAAAAGAGTCAACATGAATGTCTGAATAACTCTTTGAATAATTTAATATTATATGCTTCCCCACATTTGTTTTTGCTATTGGGACTTGCCAGAGTGATTGGTTATGGAATTCGGAGAGTTTTGGGACACAGTCCCTAGATGTGAGTTTAAGCCTTAGAATTTGGACCGTAGTTGGAACTGTGTGAAGACGGGTACATAATAGAATTATATCGACTCCGTTAGCTCCGTTGAGTGATTTTGGGGTTAGGAGAGCGTCCGGAATGTGTTTTGGAGGTATGTAGTAGATTTAGTCTTGAATTAGCGAAAGTTAGATTTTTGGCGATTTCGGACGATAGGGAAAATTTCGATATCGAGCTTGGAATGGATTTATGAGAGTGGATATAGGTTTGTAGTGTCATTTGTGACCTGTGTGTCAACTTTGAGATCATTCGGACTATGTTTGATGTGTTTCGACATCGTTTGTAGAATTTAGAAAATTCTAAGTTTATAGGCTTGAATCTGTGCTTAATTCATATTTTTGGTGTTGTTCGAGGTGGTTTGAAGACTCGACTAAGTTCGTATGGTATTATAGGATTGGTTGGTAGGTTTGGTTTAGGTTTCGGGGTCCTCGAGTGTGTTTAGGATGCTCAATGGGTCATTTTTGGACTTAAGGAGTTGGTTGGTTTTTGCTAGTGTTCTGCTGCTGGTGTTCTTCATTGCGATTGCGTGAGACGGATCGCGATCACATAGGGAAATTGGGAGGCCAACTGGGTTAACTATTTTCATTCGCAAAGAATGGGATACGATCGCCTAGGTCAGTCAGGTTGTGCATTGAGAACACGTGGGCCAGGCCGCGTCCGCGAAGAAGAAATAAGGCGGCAAAGGAAGCTTGCGTTACCCTTCGTGATCGCGTGGGGTCAATCGCGATCGCATAATTCTGAGGAGCCACTGCATCGTGTTCGCGTGGGGTGTGACACGGTCGTGTAGAGTAAAATCATGAAGCATCAAAGTTGTTCCTCGCGATCGCGACGGTGTTTACGCGATCGCGATTAAGGAATGCCTAGGCAGATTTAAAATGTTTAAAATCGAGGGTTTATGTCATTTTTCACCATTTGGACTTGAAAGATCAGGATTAGGCGATCTTTGGAGGGATTTTCACGTGGGTGTTTGGGGTAAGTGATTCTTACTTAGTTTTGATTAATTCCCACTAATCTATGCTTAATTTTATCATCTAATTTCGGATTTGGGGTGAAAATTTGGGGAACATTTAGAAAAGTTCCTAGGATGAATTTTGGGATTTTGATCGAGAATTTGGTATCGGATTTGAGTAAATTTGGTATGGTTAGACTCTTGAGTGAATGGGTGTTCGTAATTTTTGATTTTTACTCGATTCTGAAACGTGGGCTCGGGGAGACTTTTGGGAGTTTTTCCTATTTTTATTCCTTAGTTTCGAATTCATTTGCTAAATTAGTTACTTGTAGTATTATTTATATTATGCAATTGATTTTATTAGATTTGGGTCATTCGGAGTTGGATACTCATGGCAAGAACATTTTATTGGGTTGACTTGAGCGGTTGAGGTAAGTGGCTTGCCTAACTTTATGTTGGGGACTTTCCCCTTAGGATATTTGATATTAATTAATGTGTGGGCGCCGTGTACGTGAGGTGACGATTATGTACATGAGCTGTTATTGCAAAAAATCTCGTTTTTCCTTCTTAAATCATTAATTGTTTTCCCTTTTCTAAATTGCACTAATATGTTTAATTGCTTAGATTAGATTAGAAAATCATGCTTAAGTGTTTTAACTGCCTACATGACATTCTGTGCGCCATGCTTAGTTAGATCCATATTTTCCTTATCTGTGATTTGTGTAAACTGTATAGTTCGATGCCATACCTGTTATGTATCAAGGCTGCATATTTAAATTGGGACTACAGACATATTCCGAGAGATCCCCCTGTCTTGCATATTTATTTTGGGACTACATACGTATTTTGGGAGATCCCCAAGTACTACATATTTATTTTGAGACTATGGACGTATTCCGGGAGATCCCTCAGCACTGCATATTTACTTTGGCACTACGGACGTATTCCGGGAGATCCCCCTGTACTGCATAATTATTCGGAACTACGGGGCGGTATCCCGGGAGATTCCACGTTGTGTTTATCTTGTTCTGAGTCGAGGGCTCCCTTAACTGTTAAGTTATCTAGAATTTTCTTTAAATGTTTACCATAAAATTTACTTATATCTTTTACTGTTTAATTTATTATATTAACTCCAGTAGGGCCTTAACCTGACATTGTCACTACTCGACCGAGGTTAGGCTTGGCACTTACTTGGTACCATTGTGGTGTACACATGCCCTTTCCTGCACATGTTTTTCGTGTGCAGATCCAGGTACAAGCTATCAGTCTCGAGGATAGTACGTGTTGCTGATTTCCAGGAGACTTCAAGATACTTCTGCCGCGTCCGCAGAATCCTTAAAGTCCCCATTTACTCCCTCGTCTAGAGTCTTTTTTTTTTGTATCTTCAGACTTTGTATAGAGCTCCAATAGATTATAGAGGCTTGTGACTTATTAACATTCCGGGTCATTGGGATATTATTTCGTATATGTCGATACGGCACTACTTTTGTTATTTACAATATCCTGTTTTACCCCCTTTTATTATTGAGTTTTCTTTAACTTTTCTGTAATATTAGGCTTACCTAGTCGTAAAGACTAGGTGCCGTCACGAAACCTTTCAGAGGGTTAAATTGGGTCGTGACACATGCATATGCGTATAAATGTCATACCATGCATAGGTATACGCGTACATAACATCATCAAGCCTCTGAGGGCATCCCATCATATCATCTCGGCCACTATGGGCAAAATCATCAACATATACGAGTTGATCAGGTGGTGGTGCGTATATAATGCCGTAACCTTTTCCCATATCCCACACACACACACACACACACACACACACACACATATATATATATATATTTATATATATATATATATATATATATATATGCAGATATAACAACGTCTGGTCATAGGCCAATGTACATATATAAATGAATGCAATGCATGAGAAGTACATCAATAAAATCTCTCGGAACGTCATAAGACCATTACACCTATGATTAATATCATGAAATAAACTTTATCGACTTAAGTATTTTCTGAGACCCATGAACATATGATAAAATAATAAGACATATGGGAATTCAAGAGCATAGGCACCTCTAATACTTCTATGAATAGAGTCATTTATGGATGTTGTGCATTTACTCATTTCGTTTGTATCGCATGGATAATGACAAAAGGAAAGAAGAGACAACATTAACATACCTTAGCCGATTCTCTTGACAATCCCTCTAACACACGTCAATTGAGAAAACACGTAACGGCGGATCGAAGTAGGGGAAAATCCATATGATATTCTTGAGAAAATTGTACTGTGCTCTCTTAGAATTTGCAATTAAACTATGATCAATAGTCACAATGTAACAACCCGGCCGGTCGTTCCGTGAGATTAGCCCCATTTCCCCTATTTCAACTTTGTTATGTGCTAGTTAACCTAATTATGATGTGTTGGGTCAGTTGGTTCGGGTTCGGGGTGGTCGTGGTAAGAACTGAGACACTTAGTCTCTTAAATTGGCTTAATAGTTGGAAAAGTCAACTGGGGTTGACTTATTGGTAAACGACCTCCGAAATTAGATTTTATGTTTCGAATAGCTTCTTTAGGTGATTTGGGACTTAGGAGTGTGATCGGAATGTTGTTTTCATGTCCGGTGTAGAACTAGACTCGAATTGGCGAAGTTGAGTTTTTGGTGATTTCTGGTCGGTAGTGAAAAATTAGCTATCGGGGTCGGAATAGAATTTCAAAAGTTGGAGCAGGTTCGTAGTGTCATTTTGGATAAGTGTGCAAATTTTTAGGTCATTCAGACGTGTTTTGGTTGGTTTCGGCATCATTGGCGAAATTTAGAAATCTCAAAGTTCATAGGCTTGAATCCGATGTGATCTTGGTGTTTTAGCGTTGTTTTGGCTGTTTCGAAGGATTGAGTAAGTTTGAATAAGGTTATGGGACTTGTTTGTATTTTTGGTTGGGGTCCCGAGGGGCTCGGGATGATTTCGGATTGTCATCGGAAGGATTTAAGTTGGAAAAATGCAGCTGAAGGAGCTCTTGGTGCCAGGCTTCTTGTGTGGCCGCACCAGCGGAAGGGTAGTTGCAGATGCGATGCCGCAGGTGCGGGCCAGCATACGTAGGTGCGAGATTAGGGGGCCTGGGAAGGAACTGTAGAAGCGGAGGTTTGGGTCGTACCTGCGAGTCCACATATGCGGTAAGTGGAGCGCAGGTGCGGAATTTGGTCGGCAAGGAAAGTCGTAGGTGCAAGACTTGGACCGCACCTGCGAAGCCGCAGGTGTGGGCGATTAAGGTGCGAGGAATGGGCCTAAAGAGGAATTCCGCAGGTGCGCACCTGGAACCGCAGGTGCAGGTCCGCATGCGCGGAGAGAAGGCTGCAGATGCGGTTTCACTGGGCAGGAAGTATAAATAACTGCCTTCGCGCATTTTTGTCACTTTCATCACATTTGCATGCGGGCTGAGGCATTTTAGGAGAGAATTGAATATGGTTTTCGAGGGTCTTCTGTGGAGGTAAGTTTCTTGGACTAAAAACTCGATTCTATGTTGATATCTGACATATTAGGCTTGGAATTAATGGAATTTAATGGCATAAATTGGGGGTTTAGGGCTTGGGAAATTGAGACTTAAAATTAAGGAATTTAGGGGTCAATTGTGGTTAGATTTTAATGCATTTTATATGTATAGGCTTGGAAAAGGATGAGGATTATTTTGATGCAATTTTTATAGAATTCCGAGACGTGGGCTTGGGGGTCGGGTTGGGTCAATTTCGGGATTTGTGCCCAATTGTGATAAATTTCGAATGGGTTTCGTCTTCCTAGCATATTTTGATTAATGTTATTAATCTGATTTTGGTAGACTCGGTGCATTTGGGAGCCGATTCGAGGGGAAAGAGCATCGCGGAGTAGTTTTCGGGCCGGTTTGTGGTAAGTAACGATTGTAACTCTAGACCTGAGGGTATGAAACCCCGGTACATCACTTTGATTTTGGTAAATGAGGTGACGCACATGCTAGGTGATGAGTGTGTGGGTGTGCTCCGGTAGGGATTGTGACTTGGTTCGTCCCGTGGCGACTATTATGCCACGTAGTTTATTTGAAATCAGAAGATGTCCTGTATTTTGAGGTTTATATTTTATTATGGGCAGTATGCCACGTTTGGGGCCTTGTGCCGATCTGTTTAGACCCCTAGGGGTATTTTTACACTATTCTCTCACTATTTTTGACAACAAAATTGTGAACTCAGTCATGTTTATTACTTGTTGCTTTTTCACTATTATCCCAATATGGTTAGGATATTGTGAGGTATTTGGGGATGAGTCTCGTGATGTTGAGATGAGTTGCCCGAGTGGCTTGAGAGGGTGACTCAGTGAGGCCGAGAGTCGAGTTTGTAAGGATAGTTATGGATCGGGCTGCACGCCGCAGCATATATAGATATTATATGGATCGGACTGCACGCCGCAGCATATATATATATATATATATATATATATATATTGGATCGGGTTGCACGCCACATCGATATAGCGCTTGGGCTGTAGGAGCCCCTCCAGGAGTCTGTACACCCCCAATGTGCGCAGTCGACTATTATTTGGATCGGGCTGCACGCCGCATCATATTCATATATTATTTGGATCGTGCTGCACGTCGCATCATATACATATATTATTTGGATCGGGCTACACGCCGCATCATATATATATATATATATATATATA
>ML382916.1:0-10208 GCA_005239525.1 Nicotiana knightiana | reverse complement strand
CGTCGCAACATATATATATATATATATATATATATATATATATATATATGTTGCGGTGTGCAACCCGATCCAAATAACATATGTATATGAATTATGTGGATCGGGTTGCACGATGCAGTCGTTTGTGTGGATACATGGTACCTATTGAGTGAGAGTGTTGAGTGTGAGCATTGAGTACTGATAAAGGAGTCACGAGTGACTGAGGGACCTTATGTATGAGTGATATTGTTCCCGAGAGGCTATAAAGTGTGAGATCATTGTTTCTCACTCCTTTTACACTGAGTCTCTTTAATAAATGTTGAGTTAATGTTTTCTGCGAGTTTAGAAGATGAACTGGAGTTTGTAAAGTATTTGGTAAATGTAGTCTTTTGATTACTCTATTTGTTTTCACTGGCACATGTTTTTTTTATGAAACTATCACTTTTAAATGTTTGTCTCTGCACTCAAGTCTTTAGTTACTTTGGTTACTTACTGAGTCGGCATACTCACATTACTCCATGCACCTTTGTTTGTAGGTCCAGGTACCAGGTCTGAGCGTACCTGATTTCTCCTTTGCTCGGAGGTTGCTCGAGGATAGAGGTAGTTGTTCAGCGTCCCCAGCTGGCCTTCTTTTTCTTTCTTAGCTCATAGATTTCTAGTATTCTTCGGATTGTACTAATAGGGGCTTGTTATCAGATTTTTGTATTTCTCTTTACATGCTCATGACAGTTGTATCCGGGTGCTGAGTTGTGGTTAGATTTAATTTTTTGGTTTTACTGCTGTTAATTATATCTTTAAAATAGGAACCTTAAATGAATTACTTTGACTTGTGACATTAAACGGACGGTTTTGTGTGTTACTCTCAGTAAGTTGGTTGGCCTAGTTTCACGATAGGTCCCATCACGACCTATATTGATTTGGGGTCGTGACACACAATCATCTCTATAACATCTTAACAAGCATAGTAAGCAAGTTGAGAATAAACTAATAACAAAGTTTCACCTAATAATAAGTATAAAAGGTCATGAAGCAGTCATATGACCCTTGCTAATCGTTACCAATCTCCAAATTTCCACCTTTTTTGTAACTTAAAGAGTCACCATTTCTTAAGGCAAAGGATGACACGTTGATGCTTATCCACTCCCAACAATAAACCACCAATTTCTTAATTCACTTAATTACTTAGTTAATCTCCCACTAAAAATCAATACATACACTATTATCCAAATAATTAAGAATTATTTCAAATTATTTATAATACTACTCACTTTTAACACACTTTATATATCTTGCTATCATGGTCATGTGGTACCTTGTATGACACTAGTCCATAACTATGGGGTATCGTAGCTTGCACTGTATTTTATCTAAAATGTCAAACTTCGACGAAATTCATTTTCTTCGATTTGATTACCCTCTCACCTTCACGAGTTTACTCATCACTTGTTTGAAATAACATAATGCTTATAATCTCAAAATAATCTCATTCCTGAACTTACGTCGCTTAACTTATGACGAAACTTTAACATAGAAAAATGTGTGATGTAACATCTCATTTCCGAGCTTCCATCATTTTACTTATGGCGTACTTTCACGTACAAAAACATGGGGTGTAACATCATTCCCCTTTGGAACATTCGTCCTCGAATGTTGACTGATGCACATATCATTTTTATTACTTATTTCTTCCAAATACTTTAGTACTCTCCTTGCCATCTAGGCAACTGCTCTGTGAATAATTCCAATGGCCAGGGCATTCCCCCCTTTAGGCCTCTTTATCACACCACGACTTGTGGTCGGAATCATTCTAATCTCGTAATTGTTGCTACCTTCTATCATGCAGTTTGTACGACTCTGACCTTGTAAATGTGCCTATGCAACTCTTCTCCCCTTTTCCCTCCAGTTTTAAGCCAATCTTTAGGCCTTACTTTGTAAACATATACAGAGCTTGACAAGATGTCCCTATGGGCATCTATAGGTATACTGAAGTTCTTTGCTCGGTATTTTGTTGAACTTACGAATATTGCTATACCTTATTTTTTAGACCCATTTATCCATATGTATGACTTTACTGTATCAACGTAGGTCATACTATAACATAACTCTTATTTCAATTTATCGTTACTGAGGTCTGCTACAAAACTCCAGGTTACTTTCGTTGCTTATCCTATAGGTATAAATCTCAGTCCTTTAATGCTTCTTCATTACTGTTTATCTTAAGAATGATGGACTAATCTCATCTCATACTTTGTAACTTTTATCCATCCATTGTTGATTCACCTCAATATTGACCTACAATCTACCACTAAAACTTGAAACATCTTAAGTAATCACTAGGGCTCACGTTGCATCGAGGAACATTTGAAGTGATTTTCTTGATTCACCTGGGGCATACCATACTTTCATAACCGTATTTCATAGCATCCCAATGTGATTCACCTTACGTGGCTATTTTAACAATTCATGAAATCCCCCCTTTTTTTTCTTCAAATCCTTACTCAATCGAAGGCCCAAACGTCATCATTTATCTATCACAATTACATCCTTATTCTACTACCAGGGCAGCATTTCATCTCTTCTAAATTCTATTAGTCTTAGACTCCTTTGAGTTCATTAATGCTATACTGAACTTTCTATAACTTAGAGAAACCATAAGCTCTCTTGGTTTCATGGGCTTAATCCCAAGGACTTATCCATTCTCATCACCTTGTCACTCGCCCTTCTGTATCCTTACTCATGCCTTCCTTAAACCTTGTCGCTCTACCATACTTTAGCTTGTGACCTACACATATTCATTTATACTGCTCGCAACTTTCCTTCAACTTGCTTGCACCATAGATTTCTTTATGTTATTTCGGAACATCAAGCGAGACATCATATCATCTCAAACTCTCCTTTACTCTTTTAACTAGAACTCTCGATACCTAGAAACCATATGATGGGAAAATATTCCACCAATGATGCCTCTATCATTCCTGGATACTGAATCCCAGTGCTTCTAGCCCTCTATCTGAAGTATAGATTATTCACAACTTTCTGCACCTAAGTATCTCGTACGTTGTTCACCTTTACCTTACTTATCTTAAAATATCGCATCACGTCTTCTATCTCTCTCATAACCTCCCTTCAACATAGGTATAACTCACCTCCACAACTCGAAGCTCTATTATAATACTTGCACCTCTGGTGCATAGACAATTCGGTGGGAGCTTCATACTGACTTCTTATGAGGCTGGTACTCTTCTATTGGCTTTATCATAGAACCGTTATAGAATATAGTTGTTGTACTATCTCTCTTGCACCTCTGATATTAAGAGTGATTCCGCTATGTTCTCAATTATGATTTCTATAATTTTTTGTTTCCAATAATCATACTCCTGATTTACTTCGTTGATGTAACTCTTTAGTTTCCTCTTCCTTATGATCAACCATTATGTAGGCTTAAGCTATCTTCCGACCTGTGGCTCATGCTATTAGTTATTACTTTATCCTTTCATGGGCGCTATGGAATTTCCACGATACAATCTTCTGACAATTCAATCTTTTGTTTATGCCCTGGGCTCAATTATTTCTTTTAACTTATACTAGAGTCTTCTACGACTATATGAATGTCAATATATATGCCAACTCTGGATCATAACATAACTAACTCTGGATCATTAATTGAATAATTTCATTCATTCCTTCTCAGCTTACTTTAAGCGTAAGCTATTACCTTTCTTGCTCTTTTTGCCCCATACTTAGCTTATCTTAGTTCCCATGTATGCCGAAATTTTTGTGCAACTCATATGATCTTGAATATTAATTTTGATTTTACTTCCTGTTCATTAGGTAGGTGCCACTTTCTTATGGAGTGCATACAATGTTGTAGTGAGACTATTTTTTTTTACATGACCATTTCTTCTTCAAGTTACTATGTTTAGGTTAAAGCCTTCTTCCTTTCTCAGCTAATCGTTCATTGTAGGACTTAGGGAGGACCTTCTGACTCTTGTAAAGCTGTGAGCTTATTACATCGTATACTCGACAAAATTTTTGATGTCCTTCCTCGCCTATAATTATCCTTAGTTACTTACCTCCACGCCCTTGTGCTTGTAAGGGTTCCTCTGAACTAATATTTTGACTGTCATCCTAGTGGCATTCTCTTTTATTTCAGTAACACTCGTACACTACCTTTAACTTCCTCAGCTCCTATATGAATATATCTCAAGTATTACAATGTCATAACTGCGAGGCTGAATTTATTATATTAGGTTTTACTATGTTTATCTTGCACTATCAGCTAATTTGTCTACAATCTCTTGTCTAGCCATAACTAGGATCTTCCTGAATCAAATACTAAGTACTCGTTGGCCCATTCTCATATCTATATTCTGTGTAATCTTTCTTGGTTTATTTCCTTTGTCATAACTTACCTCTCGCATTGACTCCTTATTTATCAATAACATCCCAGGCGGGAACCCTGACGTCCTTTCCTTGACGTCGTGCTTGCATAATGTTTTGGAATCGTAACATATCTGTAGGATTTGAATAAGTGCAATCCCATCCCCTTCTCATTTTATCGCATTCTTCCTTGACTATTTAAGTTACTAGAATCACCTAATTCTGACTTAATGCTACATCACTCCATATTCTCCCTTTAAGGGAATACTAAGAGTTAGAGCTACGACAATCTACCTATAGATGTTTTACTTCTTCATCTTTGGCGTCTTTTTACATCACAGAAGACCATTACTCGCCTTGCAGTAATCCTTCTATACCAAGGATAACAAAATTCCTTACTTACGAGCACCTAGTGCAACTGGCACACATACTCCCTTAAGATTAACTTTGCTTACATTGCTTACTTTAGGGAAGCGTCTTTCTGAATGAACTTTAAAGGTTATTCTTCTGTCGTCCATTCTATTATTGCCAGAACGCAATCTCTAAAAGTCTCATGATGCCGACTATTATCAAATCACTCAGTCTCTAATTCATATTTAGTTTATCTTGTTCACCAGCCCATACTGATTTCTATTTATCTGGGGTCTAACTTTTCCTTATGGTAATCACGTTAGAGTCACGCATTTATTTCTCGAAGTGAGGATATGACTTTATGACCTGTACTCTTTTGTTGCCTCAAGGCCTGTCACCTCTCATATTTTCCTTCCCTTGTCTATAGACTTTGTAATACTGTCATTTTTTTTTATCTACCGTTGTCATCCATGTATCACATCTTACTCATAATCCTTTATTAACTCGCTTCTTATTTCCCTGCTAACATTTATGTCTATCACTTTATTCTAAAAACTCTAACAAGAGATCTTTTTCTTTTAGTTCCCCTTGCTCCATCCACTGGCACTTCGGGTTTCCTAACATTCTCTCTCTACTAGGTACGGGAGCCATACTAAGGTAATATTTATCCCTTCTAGGATTCCAGTCCATATCTTTGTAAAATTTTTTTTGAATACTCTAGTATTCATATCTAGCTTTACTATTCTATAATGCACCATATGGGTGTCTCACAAGGAGAATTATTACCATGTTTGTAATATCCTTCGAAAATGTCATCTAACGCTAACAATTCTCCAACATTTTAGGTTACTTTAACCCCAGTTGGATCCTGATATCCCGTCCTTCTCTTAAACTATAATTTTTGTCTCCCATGGAGCATAACTGAGATGTGTGTGACTAATTGTACATACCTTTGTTACAATTGAAGGCAACTCGAAATGATTATATTTCTCTTCTTGAATTGTAAATAGCGTTAATCTTAATTAACTGGGAACCTCGTACCCTTCTTCACCTTATTTCTTTTACCTGCTGAAACTTGTGTCTACCTTCCGATTCTCTTATTCCTTTTTACCGTAAGAGTGGATAAACATTCTTGCCTTAGGATCCTTATCAAGAAACTTACACATCTTAGTACACACATTATCTGCTGAATACCTCATATTTATCCATTATAAGCATGATGCAAAAATCGAGTTCCTCTAACTCAACTGTTCCACAACTATATCTCTTACCAACCATCTTTCTGGATGTAGGCATCATCGCATTATGAATAAGATAGAGTTTAGGAAATTGAGTTCTTAAAACTGAGCTCTACCACATGATCTAGAGTAAGAAGAAAGAGTGACAATCCTAAATGCTTTGTAGCCTCCTGCATAAAAATGTGGTGCACAACACACCCATAAACAAGACTCTACTAGACAAGACTTGTAGACTCCCTAGGACAAAACTGCTCTGATACCACTTTTTTCACGACCCAAACCAATGGGCCGCGACGGGCACCCGGTTCCTTACTCAACCGAGTACCAAAGTTACATATCTTTCTTATCGTACTATCATTGGAAAATGGGCCAAACGGGCCGTCATAAGGTAACCAGAATAAACATATGGGAATACTCAATATATGATGACCCAACCTGATATAAAAACTTATACTTGTGACATACGGATATAAGGCCAAAATGATCACTCGTACACTCAACATAGACCGACAAGGCCATACTTTCTTTCATTTACATGACATATGTCTACAAGCCTCTAAGAGTGGATTAGTACCATAAAGTTCATGACAGGGCCCCACCATACTAATCAATACACGTCTGAATCATACGGACCAAATAAGCAATTCCGGAGCAAATGGAGCGCGCCAACACTTTTAGCGTACCCAGGCAAAAGGGACATCAGTATAAATAATATACCGAGTATGTAAGGAATGAAAATCAATAAATAATAGACATGAGATAAACATGGAGTAAAAGACTCAATATACATGTCTGAATAGCTCTGTGAATCATTTAATGCATATGCATATAAATGTCATACCGTGCATGGTATATGCGTACATAACATCATCAAGCCTTTGAGGGCATCCCATCATATCATCTCGACCACTGTGGGCAAAATCATCAATGTATACTAGCTAATTAGGCGGTGGTGCGTATATAACGCCGTAACATTTTCCCATATCCCATATACACACAAACACACACACACACACATATATATATATATATATATATATATATATATATATATATACACACACACACACACACACACATATATATATATATAGCCATCTGGTCATGGGTCAATGTACATGTATAAAGGAATGCAATGCATGAGAAGTACGTCAATAAAATCTCTCGGAACGTCATAAGACCATTATGCCTTTGATTAATATCATGAAATAAACTTTATCAACTTACATATTTTCTGATACCCATGAACAGATGATAGAACAATAGGACACATGGGGAATTAAGAACATAGGCATCTATAGTATTTCTATGAATAGAGTCATTTATGAAAGTTGTGCATTTGCTCGTTTTATTTGTGTTGTATGGATCAAGCCAAAAGGAAAGAAGGGATAGACTTAACATTCCTGAGCCGATTATCTTTACAATCCCTCTAACACATGTCAATTGCGACAACACGTAACGGCGGATCGATGTAGGGGAAAATTCGTATGATATTCTTGAGAAAGATTGTTCCATGCTCTATTAGAATTTGCAATTAAACTATGACCAATAGTCAAAATCATCTCTATAACATCTTAACAAGCATAGTAAGCAAGTTGATAATGAACTACTAACAAACCTTCACCTAATAAGAAGTATAAAAGGTCTTGAAGCAGTCATATGACCCTTGCTAATCGTTACCAATCTCCAAATTTCCACCTTTTATGTGACTTTAAGAGTCACCATTTCTTAAGGTAAAGTCTGACACGTTGATGTTTATCCACTCCCAACAATTAACCACCAATTTTTTAATTAGCTTAATTACATAGTTAATGTCCCACTAAAAATGAATACATATACTATTATCCATATAATTAAGAATTATCTCAAATTACTTATAATACTACTTACTTTTAACACACTTTATACATCTTGCTATCATGGTCATGTGGTACCTTGTATGGCACTAGTCCATAAATATGGGGTATTGTAGCTTGGACCGTATTTTTTCTCAAAATGTCAAACTTCCACGAAATTCATTTTCTTCGATTTGCTTACCCTCTCACCTTCATTAATTTACGCATCACTTGTTTGAAATAGCATAATGCTTATAATACCAAAACAATCTTATTCCCGAACATACGTCGATTAACTTACGACGAAACTTTAACATACGAAAATGCGGGATGTAACATCTCATTTTCGAGCTTCCATCAATTTACTTATGGCGTACTTTCACGTACGAAAATATGGGGTGTAACAAAATCGAGGTATTCCGACTTACTTTTTGGTAAAACTCATGTACATAATATGCTTATTAGTTGTTTTTACTGTGTTGTATGTTTTTTCATGATTATTTTGTGATATAATTTTTTTTTTGTTACTTATTCGGGTAAATTTATTTATGTGCTAAAAAATTATTAAAAATATATATGATTGTTTTATGAATAATTATTGTTACATGTGATTTTATTGTTGTACGTATATTAATATCAAGGCCCCATAAAATTCTACCTAGAAACCGGGACTTCGTGATGTCAAGATTAGATTTATGTGTGCGGTTCAGACTTTTTGGACTGAACAGTATGTTTTTGGAGTAAAGGAAAATGTTTTAAAATGTGTGCGTTTCAGCGGCCCATTATGCGGCTGCATAATCTCTCTGCGGACAGCATAATGGCCGCAGAGTGAATCAGAAGACTGGCCAATTTTGAGGCCAGTTATGCGGTCGATTATGTGGTTGCATAATCATTATGCAAACCGCATATTGATCGCATAATCGCCCCTGAGTTTCTGCGAAGGGAGTTCTGCGGTGCATTATGTGACCGCCGAACAAGTATGCAGACCGCATACTGGTCACATATACGGTCCAAAAGTACAAGCTCTGAAGGCCTGTTTCTGCGGTCACTTTGCGGACCACATATCCATATGCGACCGCAGGCCGTGTAGGGGCACCCATTTTTCTTATTTTAAAACCCGACCCTATCACGTTAAAAACTCATATTAAACCTCATTTGATCTATTTTTCTGATAGTTTTAGAGTGAGTAAGAGAGTTCTAAGAGGGAGAAGTAAATCTTCACACCAAATCCATTGGTAAAGGAGGTTCTCATATCACAGGTAAGAATCTAGGCCTAGCTCAGCAATTTTCAAATTTATTCTGAAATGGGTACCTGGCAAGATAGTTCATAGGCTTGGGGTTAACTATTTTAGATGCATAGGTGGTGAGGGACCTAGGATCAATATGAGCTAAAAATGGCTAAGAATGGGGAGCGGGCTGGTGTAATAAAACCTTAATGAGCAAATGATGTATGATAAGATGCTCAAGTGAGCTAAAATCATGATCAATCTCCTAATTTTTGGGTTCAATTTGTCATATTGTTGAATAGATTGAGATTGCTAAGAGTTCCAGATAATTGTAGAGCCTAATTAAACGCAATTGAGGTATGTATGGCTAAAAACCCCTCTTCTAAGAACTCGAACCCCCATGCTGCCCCTACAATTTGGTGTAAGTTGTAAATCTTGGCTGATATAGGAGATGATATTGTAACATGCTTGTGTAGTAAAGCTTTATATGTAATATGTATTCAAATGCTCCTTGTCTGTCACGACCCCAAACCTAAATTGGTCGTGATGGCGCCTGTCGTGATACTAGGCTAGCCAATTCACTGAAAATAACATAATGATTTCCATTTAATACATCAAATATCCGAATTTTCATAATAATACCGTTTCTTAAGAATTCCAAAACAATAAAATGATTAGAATATCTAAACACAACCCGAACATCTGGAGTCAACCGTCATGAGAATCTAAGAGATGATACGGTCTAATACAAATCCTCTACTATAGCAAGTCTGGGAAGTCAAGTAAAAATGACAGAGTAGGAAGGAGAAAGAGTAGGATGCGAACGCCCTGCAGCTACCTCACAATCTCCGAACAATGCTCCAAATGGGGTAGCTCAACTATCGCTCTACCCTGGTACCTAAATCTGCACATAAGGTGCAGGGAGTAACGTGAGTACGCCAACTCAGTAAGTATCCAATGTATCTAAAAACATGAGTGTAGTGACGAGCAATTAAACTTTATAGTTTCATAAGAATAAGTACCAGTAAAGGTAATAGATCAAGTCAAGAGTCCATATTTACCAAAGATTTCACAAAACTCCAGTTTTTTCCGTTTAAACTTGTATAAAACATTAATCAACATTTATCAAGATTCTTAGTGTAAAGAAAAGTGAAATCAGTAGTTTCATAAAAATATCAGCCACTCGGGCATAGTGTCGC
>ML382914.1:0-17648 GCA_005239525.1 Nicotiana knightiana | reverse complement strand
CGTTTATGCTCTCATTTAGCTCGGCTTCCATTTCCAACTCACCTACACATTAAATAAACTTCATTAGGCACATACGACGTGTATTCTTATCATTAAAGCACATAAAATTCAAGGTATATAATGCTTAATATCAGGAATTCAAGCCACGCATCAAAACCATAACCTTAGACCTTTATTATTATTGTTTACATTATATTGTTAGTTAATAGTTAATTTATTATTTTGTTAGTAGAATTAGTTAAACAACACAAATTGATAATTAAAAGTCTTGAGAAACTTGATTAAACACCAGTTTAGTATTTAATAAATTCAACTGATGCGTTCAATTCCTCGTGGGATCGACTTTGGGCTTAATACCCCAGATTTATATTTGCAACGCCCGTTTAGTCTTTATAGAAGACATAGTTGAGCGTGATCATATTTTCACTCTTCTCTGCTTCACTTTGGCATTCTTCTATCCCCTTTCTATTTTTGTTGTGTTATGGGTATTTCTTGTTAAAGCCATTAATGGTCGTTTACTCCCATTCCCATGACCCCTCTGATTTAGGGTAGAATTAGAGTGAATATTTGGTTGAGAGTAGGAATTGTGTGTTAGTTTCAGTGGAGCAACAAAATGTGGGGTTATTGTGAGCACCGAATTCATGTGAGGAGGGGGTAAATTCAATGTGCTCACAATGTGTTCAATTAATTGTATAAGTAAAAATTGAGTGCATTGTGCCTTAAATTCAGTGTTAATGAAGTTAGACCAAAGTTTGGTACACTAATCTGGAAGTCTTGAGTACAAATTTGTGGCCAAAAGCTAAGCCCAAGTCATAAATGAAACAAAAATTCTGGGCAGCTGAGATATGGACGAAGGACCGCAGGTGCGACAATATTTCCGCAGGTGCGAAGCCGCACCTGTGTGTCCATCACCGCAGGTGCATTTTTTTCTGCAGGTGCGAGTAAAGTTCCGCAGGGGCGCTACTGCACCTGCGATTGAAGTTCCGCATGTGCGAAAACTGACCAATTTTTCCAAAAATAGTGGCTTTGGAAAGTGGCCCTCCCGGGCTCATCCGACTTGGTTCTTTGGTCTAATTGCAGTGTTTTAATATGCTTAACAAGAGTCCACTGCTTGACTAACTTCATTTTGATTTCTTGTAGGTACTTTGACTTAAAAATGGATCCGAACACACACCTAAATGCCCCTCTTGGGCATGAAATCGAAGAGGATGTTGAGGAACAATATGACAAAACCCGTTTCATGTCCGCTGACTGCCATCGCCAATATTATGAAAAGTTCCTCACCAAGAAGTTGGTGCTTGAGAAAGGGATTGCAGAGGTAAAATTGGTCGAGACACTACCGGATTTCTATGGTCGGTTGGTGCCCTCTCGGTGGTCATGCTTCATTCTCACTCCTTGCAAAGCAAATGAGACATGGGTTCGCGAGTTTTACGCCAATATCAAGCGGACAAACTTCGTCGATCCTCAACTCATAATCAGAGGGAAAATAGTGTGGTTCAGGGTGGAAGAAATCAATGCTGCCCTCGAAATTACAAATCCCCCAATTGAGCTAGTACTAGAGAGAGATCATTGCGACAATTCACCATGGCTTTTGTCCAAGTTGTATTCCGAAAGTGTGAGAGCAGTCGGCCAATAAAAGAAAAGGCCTGAATTTAATCGACTTCACAGCTGAGGCAAAAATATGGCTGTATATACTGTGTAGCAGGGTGTCCCCCAGGGGGAACGTCTCAGACGTGTCTTATACCAGAGCCTTAATCATTGCTTGCCTTCTTGACGACATTCTAGTGAATGTATGCTATTATATTTTGAGTGAGATGCGACAATATTTTCTTGATGATGGAGCGGGGTTAATGTTTCCATGCTTGATCATCGAGTTGTGTCGGCGGGCACAGGTTGAGGAGCGCCACACTGATTAGTGGGTGCTCTCCGACTAGCCCTTTCACCCGCTCAGAGTCAAGGGTGAGGATGTCGCAGTAAAAAGCAAGAAGAGGAAGACCACCACCACCACCACTGTCGGAGACGGATCCTCCTCACAGCCTGCTGCAGCAGAGGGTTCTTTTGGGGAGATGAACTCCCAGTTTGCCATCCTGCGGGACCTAGTGTCCAAGCTCCCCACTGGACCTTCCACCTCCCAGCCTCAGCCTCCACCTGAGTACTACTCTAGGGCTGAGATGCAGTAGAATTTTGATACTCAGGACAAGATGGCAGCATCTCTTTCATAGCTTGACACCGCCTACACCAGCCTGGATAGGGAACATGTTGACATGAAGGAGTCATTTGACAAGGAAAAGGAGAAAAATAAAAAGAAAGGTAAGCTCCTGGTCAAAGTGTGGAGAGGAGTCAAGGCGATCTTTAGGTGGGGGCAGCCGAGCAAGAAGCTGCCAGTTTCTGATGCTGATGATAGCGAGGACTACTCGTTCATGTCTGATGCGGATGATGTCGATGATGATGATGACAACGAGAGTTCTCAGCAGCATTGACCAGACTCTTGTCATGCAGTCTGCTAGTCTGATGTAGACCTCAGGGAGACCCTCAAAATATGCCCTTTTATTTTGATGTTATGCAGTGGGGACACTGCAATATTTTTAGTTGTCTTTATTGCCCTTGCCGAGTTTCTTTGTTATGTATGGATACTTTGTGCCCTTGACGGGCTTATTGTGGATGATGCCAAATTGTTTTGTTTAGCTTGGTGTGATTGGTTTATTTTTAGTTTTCTTGCATCCTTTATTTTTTTTTTCTTTAGTAGTTTGCTTCTATTTTAGTTTTTAGCTTTTCACTAGTAGCTTTGTTCTTTAATTTTTTACTTTCTTAATAATACCTCCTTGGGTTTTCTTCATGCTACAGTTCTTTCTCAAGGAACATTTTTGAAGTGAACCGGGTGACTTTTCCCAATGATAGATGGTATGACAACTTTCTTAAGGGAATTAGTCTTGTTTTGCTAGGAAGATACTTTTGGATTATTTGGTACTAAAGAAATTAGTCTTTTGTATGTGAAATATGAATTAAGAATACCCCTCCACATTTTGTTTTGAATTAGAACAAGTAAGTTGCATGGTAAAGAATAATTTTGTGATAATATTTTGGCTCTTTTAGTGACTCCAGTAGTTGAGAAATGTTGTTCTAAACTCCTCTAATTGATCCGTCTTGATTAATTCATGTGCCATGTGTGTTAGTGGTTGTATAAATAAATCTTGTGTTCACTTCTATCTTCTAGAACTTGCTCGGTTGGACTTTCAATGCTAATGATAATTATGTTTGGTTGGAGAAATGACCTTAGGCATTCTTTGCATTATTTGAAAATCCCTTTAGCCTTTCGAGCCACCATTGTATAGATACTATCACAAGTTACCCCATTTTAGCCTTGAACCTTTTCTTGGGTCACCTCATTACAAATCTTTCCCTTTTGCAAAATAATTCCTCTTTTGAACCCGTACCTCCTTGAATATTGAGAATGAGGCAAAAAGCCTAAGTTGGGGGTGTAGTGTCAAAACGTGGTGAAATATGCACAACACTACCATTGATTCCACACATGCGGATTCTGGGTCTCTGGTGCGACCTCGCACTTGCGAAGTATGCAACGCACCTGCGAAGGAAGGCTAAATTGTACAAAATCGCACCTGCGGAGTAATTCACGCACCTGCGGAACCGCAGGTGCGACCATTTGTTCGCATCTGTGGAAATTGATCAAGACACCCATATTCGCACCTGCGAGTGGATTTCTGCTCCTGCGGAACCGCACCTGCGAAGATTCATCCGCAGGTGCGGTCAACGGGCATCAACACTGGGCAAGAATGTAAAAGCACATGTTTTCATTCCCAACTCTCATATACTCACCTAGCATATTTTTGGGATATCTTTTGGCATTGTAAATATAATTTTTTTAGAGAAGAACAAGTCTTGAAGCTAGGGTTTGCACACACACTTAGGATTTGAAGATTTCACTCTTATGGTTAAGGTTTTCTTTGCCATTTATGTTTGTTTCTTCACTTCCTTGCATTGTATTGTATATTTAAGTGTGTAGTATTTATTTCAAACACTTTAATCTTGTTTATGGAAATTTACATATTTAAAGTGTGGATTAAATACCTTGTTGTGCTTATGTATTTAAGGATTTTATTATATTTATGAAGTAAGTTATTGTTTCTCTAATTATTCTTGTTCTTTAATGTTTCCAAAGAGATTAGATAACCCTAGGACTCGCCCATTAACTCCGAATTAATTTTGGAAAAGATAATTTGGGGTTGGGAAAGATTAATT
Source organism: Nicotiana knightiana (assembly GCA_005239525.1). Classification (NCBI taxonomy): domain Eukaryota; kingdom Viridiplantae; phylum Streptophyta; class Magnoliopsida; order Solanales; family Solanaceae; genus Nicotiana; species Nicotiana knightiana. The sequence continues at coordinate 13,391 of ML382914.1, read as the reverse complement.
AACAAGAACTTCAGGCTTTAACCCTCATTTTACAGATTCAACCTATGGATAGGGTTGAACTACTTGTAGCCATATCCGGGTGTGCTTAATCTCTTGATTGGGTTAGGAATAATTTAATTAGGAAGTCTTATTAGCCTTTGAAAAATGCTAATTTAGAATTATTATCCGTGGCTAATTAACATAAACTCGCTCATATTTGTAAAATCATGAAATACATTGGATCGTTACTTGAGTATAATTTTCGACGCATTCATACTTGTTACCATTGATCGTTTTAATTGCTTTCTAGGTTAGTTTATATTTTCGCATTTAGTTATAAACATTTTCAAAACCAAAATCTATTCGTTTGGTATTGCGCGATAAGACATAATTCTCTTACATTCCTAATCGCCTCCATATTGTTCTCTGTGGGATTCGACCCCGACCTTGTTGGGTTATTATATTTGACAATCGATCACTTACACTATTTTAAGGTCTAATTTGAGCGTATCAGCCAGCGGATGCACACTCAACTTTTGAGGAGGCTCAGCGCCTCTGTTCACTGGTGAGTTTTGGTTGACTTTGTTGGTTTTTATACTTTGTATTTTCATCTTTTTAACTGAAGATTCTTTTTCATAGGCTTTTGACAAGCTCAAATCCGAGCTTCTTCATTGTGAGGCCAAGTCGTGGGAAGCCTTGGGCAAGGAGAAATCTCTTAGGCTTCTTTGTGATAAGAAGACAAGAGAGTTGACATATATTCGATCGAAGATGAGTTGGAGTTGAGACTATGAAGGCAATCTTGAACAAAAGGTAGCCCTTATTTTGAGGAAGTACATTCTTCCTTTCCCCTTCTTCAAAAACTAATGTTTCAGTGTTTCAGTTGCAGAGAAAAACAGAGGCGTTGGAATTCCTCCAGGGCAAAGTTGGACGGGTCAATTCCGAATGCAATGCGTTGAAGGAGTAGATAGGTGTTCATGCTGCGTCCAAAGGAGTGCTTTGTCCAAGGCTTTTGCCCTCGAGTTTCAACTCCATAATTCTCGAGAGAGTAGCTCGATTCAGACGGGCAGGATTACCAAGATCGAGACTGATATTTTGAAGATGAAGGTCGAGGTCGTGGACGCCCGGGCTTAATCTGAAGAAGTTCAAGTAAAGGCCGATAAGAAAGTGGCCGTTTACTTGAAAGATGCCAATTCGGTCTGAGCTGAGGGGAGCCTTTGACAAAGAGAGGAGGGGCAATGAGTATGCCCGATGCAGATCTTGGAGAGAGACCCTTGAAGAGATTCATGCTAGGGGCTTTGATATTTATGAGGAGATAAAGTAGGCCAACGCGGATGAGATCAACGCCAAGTTTTTCCTTTCTTCTGGTGCTGATGCTGATATTTGAAGGCCTCTGAGGGAGCAGGTCCGAGGGGTCGTCGAGGGAGCTGGTCCCGAGAGTAGACTAGGATTTTCTTCCTTTTACTTTGTATAAAAATCTTGTGCGAGCATTGTAAATGTATACTTGTAATATATATATATATATATATATATATATATATATATATATATATATATATATATATATATATATATATATATAAATTCCTTTAGTATTTCTGATTTGCTTGTGTTTGTCTTTCTTTTTGTTTTGAATTTCGATGGTTGTTGATAACTAGCCCGATGATTTGGTAATTGAAATGAAACCCTTGGGGTTATAAATTGGCCTTGAGGCCTTTTAGGCTGGCCCGTGGGATCTTACACAATAGGTCAGTACGACCTTTAACATGGTTGTCTCTTAGGCTCTTACGCATTGGGTCGGTTCGACCTTTAATGTAGCTGACCCTTGGGCTCTTACGCGTTGGGTCGGTACGACCTCTAATATGGTTAACCATTTAGGGCTCAGTCCCCGAGTCGGGTTTTGACACGAGCTCATCGACCCTTAGGTTTTTAAATCGGCCCTGAGGCTCTTTAGGCTGGTGCTTGCGCTCTTACGCATTGGATAGGTACGACCATTAGTGTGGATGGCTCTTGGGCTATTACGCATTGTGTCGACCTTTAGTGTGGCTATATTTTTCCCTCATTAAAGACTTTTTGAAGTTTTTGTGTTCGTCCGACTCTTCTACGGCTCGAAAGAACCTTGATTATGAGCTGTTGTGTGACGATTAATGAGCACCTCGGGAGATTTTGCTCGAAGGCTGATTGTTTCAAAGCCTTTTCATTGTTTGGAGGTGATATGATCGAATCTCTTTTACTTATGTCGAGGGTAGCCTGATTAACCGGTTCTTTTCAAAGTATTTTCGAAGTATTTGAAGGCCTGTGATTTTATAGCGACAGTCGGACGTCTCCGAGTCACGTTAGTTTGGTCAGAGTTTTATGACCGCGGTCATTGTGTTTGGCCGTAGCCTTTTAGTCCCAGAGTGAGATAGCCTCGGCTTCTAAATCGAGGGTATGCCTTTTTAGGGGTCTTACAAGTTCGATATATAGCCTTGACTTTGATATCAGGATAATGCCTTTTTAAGGTCTTACAAATTTGTACATGCCTTGCTTGAGGTCTTAAAATTTTGATATTGCTTCATTGAGGGCTTACATTGGTGCCTCATGGAGGGCTTATGAGCTCGAAGTTGCCGGACCTGAGGTATTATGGCTTTGAGTTTTTGATGGCTCGATGGGGTGACTATCAATGACAGTCCCCGGGACATCAAATGTTTTTGGCTTTGGAGTCGTTTCTTGTGAAAATAGAAAACGTTTTTGATGTTGCCTCATTGAGATCTTATAAACTTGATGTTGCCTCATGGAGATCTGACATAGTTGATTCGAGGATGTAGACTGTGATGCTACGTGCTGCTCTCAGTGCACTATTTTCACTCCATACTTCGTAGGAAACTTCATCATCTGATGAAGGGATGATGGCACCAGCCTCATACTGTGGATCCATGGCCTTCCAAGAAAAGCATCGTATCTCATGTCATCTTCGATGACATGAAACTTAGTATCTTGAATTGTACTGGCCACGTTGACTGGGAGGTTGATTTCCCTTTTTGTTGTCTCGCTCGCCATGTTGAATCCGTTGAGGACTCGAGAGGCGGGAACAATTTGGTCGAGTAATCCGAGTTTCTCTACCACCCTCGACCTATTTATGTTGGCCGAGCTACCTGGATCCGCGAGTACATGTTTAATTTGAAATTTATTCAAAAGAAAAGAAATTACCAATGCGTCATTATAAGGTTGAGACAAGGTCTTGATGCCCTTTCTGCTGAATGAAAAAGCATCTTCAGGTATGTAGCTCTGAGTTCGCTTTTCCTTTGTGATGGATACTTTTATTTTCTTGAAGACGGGTCCCTGAGGGACCTCGACTCCTCCAATAATCATGTGGATGAGGTTCTATGGTTCTTCTGTTTCATTTTTCCTGTTTGCCTCTTTCTCGAAATTGGTTTTTAGCTCGGTCCCCTAAGGAAATCTCGAAGGTGCCCTTTGCTAATTAGTCAGGCTACCTCTTACCGAAGCTGTCTGCAATCCTCGGTCCTATGACCGTGAGTGCCGTGATATTCTCATATCAAGTTAGGTTTCTTTTGCGAAGGATCTGATAGTACGGGTCTTGGCCACTAGGTGTCTTTGATTTTACCTATGGCCGATACGATGTCTGAAACATCAATGTTGCAGTTGTACTCGGATAGTCGGGATGCCTCTAACAACCCTGTGTACCTATCAAACCCTGCTTTACTCATGAGTTCCCGAGGATTCTGGCCTTGATCCATCATTCGATCACTTCGATGTATGTTGCGCCTTGGGATATTTCTCTGATTTTCTATATACGATTGATACCTTTCTTTGCTCATCCTCGACTCTCTCTGGAAGCCTTGATTCCTTTGCTAAGATCCTACTGGGATACACCGAGCCGAGGGGGCTTCCAATTGGTCATCCTCGACTCTGATCTTTGACTAATACCTGTTGTGTACATCCGCCCAAACTACGATGGGATATTCGATTAACTTTTGCTTCAGCTACTTTGAAGCTATCGAGCTTCATTCATTTAAGCCCTGAGCGAAGGCTTGCCCTTCCCAATCATCAGAGACCAATGGTAACCTATTCGTTCCAATTGGAAGCGGGATACGAACTCCCTCAACATTTCATTCTCTCTTTGTTTGATTTTGAAAACGTCAAATTTCCTCATAGCGACCTTGATGGAACCAGCATGCGCCTTCACAAAAGAGTCTTCCATCATGGAAAACGAATCTATCGAGTTTGGGGGAAGGTTATGATACCACACCATGTCCCTTTTGGACAGCGTTTCTCAAAATTTTCTCAATAAGACGGATTCAATCTCGTCATCTTTTAAGTTGTTCCCTTTCAGAGCACAGGTGTAAGCAGTAATGTGCTCATTGGGGTCCGATGTCCCATTGTACTTTGGGAGATCGGGCATTATGAATTTCTTCGGGATGGGTTTCGGAGCCGCACTTGATGGAAATGGCTTTTGCACGAACTTCTTTGAATCTACACCCTTCAGAATCGGGGTACTTCCGGGATCTTATCGACCCTCGATTTGTACCACCTTTTTGTCGTTATCTTTTATCTTCTTTTTGCCTGATTCAATCCTCTTTGCGAGTTCCTCTTGTATCTTCATAATAGTGGGGTCGCCTACTGATCCGTTATTGCTCGACCTTTCTGGTGCTTGCTCGACTTGCGGAGCCGTTTCTGGTGGTGCTGTGCTTGGAGTTTTTTTATGGCTTTGTAGTTGAGCAATATCCACTTGTTGTGCTTGCAACTGTGCTTCATGTTGGTTTCCTTCGCGCACACTTCCATCTGTATGAGAGCTTACATCGACATGTAAAGCGTTGTGTAAGCCCTCATCAACGACAATTTTTACTGGTGCCCCTTCATGGTTCTACTGTGGTGCACCGGCGCCTGAAGCAGCTGCACCGTTCTCTCCATGATCCTCAGGACCGTTGTCTTCATGTGCATTCACCAAGTTAGACATTTTCTGACATGAAATTGAAGATTTTTGGACAAGAAAAAGTATAAAGAATAACTTGTGTTTTTAGAAAACCAGCACTAAAACAATCACTATTATTTTAGCCCCACGGTGGGCGCCAAACTATTTACCAGGAAAATGGTAATTAAAATTATGTCTGATTTTTTGGTTCTAAATATATGTGATTTATTCTAATACTAGTTGTTTAGGAAATAGATGCTAAGTGAGAGTTAAGAAAAATGAGATAAGAGCAAAGTGTAACGACCCGATAGGTTGTTCCGAGAGTTTAGCTCCGTTTCCCCCGTTTCTGCTTCATTTTATGTGGTTCAAATTCCTTTATGTGTGTTGGGTCGGTTGGTTCAGGTTCAGAGTGGTCATGGTGAGAGTTGAGGCGTGTAGTCTCTCAAGGTAGCCTAATAGTTGAGAATGTCAACTGAGAGTTGACTTATTGGTGAACGACCTCGGAATGCAGATTTTATGGCTCGGATGGTTTCGTTAGGTGAATTGGGACTTAGGAGTGTGTTCGAAATGGAGTTTTGGTGTCCGTTGTAGAATTAGGCTTGAGTTGGCGAAAGTTAGTTTTTGGGGATTTCCGGTCGGCAGTGAAAAATAGGCTATCGTGGTCAGAATGGGATTCCGGAAATTGGAACAGATCCGTAATGTCATTTTGGATATTTGTGCAAATTTCAGGTCAATCAGAGGTGTTTTGGTTGGTTTCGGCGTTGTTGGCGAAATTTAGAAGTTTCAAAGTTCATAAGTTTGAATTTGATGTAATTTTGGTGTTTTCATGATGTTTTTGGTGTTTCGAAGGCTCGACTAGTTTGAATAATGCTATTGGGTGTGTTGGTATGTTTGGTTGGGGCCCCGAGGGGCTCGGGATTGATTTCGAATGGTTGGCGGTGTTTTGAACTTGGAAAATTTGCAGCAAATGGATGTTGTTGTATGTTTCTGGTGTTGGCTGCACCTGCGGAAGGGTAGCCACAGGTGCGATGTCGCATGTGCGAAAGGTCATGCACAGGTGCGAATGGAGTCTAGGCAGGAGGGTTCTCAAGTGCGGAATTGCTGGGAAGAACAGTATAAAAGAGGCCCCTGCGAAATTTTAGTTATTTCACCATTTTTGCATGCGGTTGGAGCTCAATTGAGGGCAATTTGAAGAGAGAGTTTGTGGTTCTGCAGTGGAGGTAAGTTCCCGAGTTATTAAAGTCGTTTCTATGTTATTTTGTTCGGATTAGGCTTGTATTTGAAGGATTAAAGTAAGAAAAAGATTGGAAAATGGGAGGAAAGAGTAGGGAATTTCTTTTGGCAATTTTAGTGGGAAATTGTGGTTCGATTTTGATGTTCTTGGTATGTACGGTCTCATGGGAGGACAAGGGTTCGTGTGATGTAAATTTTATCAAATTCCAAGCCGTGGGACCGGGGCTCGAGTTTGGCCGAATTTCGAGATTCTTGTATAATTTGATAGTTTTTGATTGGGTTGAGTTCCTTTAGTATATATTGATGATGTTGAACTGGTTTTTGGCTAGATTCGAAGCAATCAGGAGCCAATTTGAGGGGCAAGAGCATAGCGGACTAGTGTTGTAGCCCGGTAGAGGTAAGTAATGGTTATAAATCTTGTCCTGGGGGTATGAAACCCCTGACTACATATTTCTCATTGATTTTGGAATAGCGCACATGTCGGATGACGAGTATGTGGCACACAATGATTTTTGGATTGGACTTTCTCCTCTCCGCGGCAACTATTGAGTTGCATATTTTACTCTAAACTATATGTTAAATTGTGTTCTAAAGATTTCTGAAATATTTGGTCTATAAGCCATGTCTGGGGCCTTGTGCCGACTTGTTTAGGCCCCTTGGGGGCTTTTTACTGCTATTTTCCTCACTGATTATTGATGATTTCACTCAGTCACATTGTGCTTACTGTTTTCGAATCTCAGTCTGATTTACACTACATTTGAGATTTAAAAATGATGTTTTGGGTCGAGTACCCTATTTTACTGATTTTCCCTAGGGGCTTTTTGAGAGGTTCTGCTGAGTGAGGCCGAGGGCCTGATTGTGAGGATATGATACACCACGAGGTGGCTTGATATTAGCGCTTGGGCTGAAGGAGCCCCTCTGGAGTCTTCACACACCCCCAATGAGTGCACCGAGTGCCGAGTGACGAGTGATGAGTGATTGGGAGGCCTGAGTGACTGTGAGGTATGCCCGAGGGGCTGATTATAAGTGACTGTGAGGAATGCCCGAGGGGATTATTATGATACATGTTTTGCCCGAGGAGCCACTTATGATTTTACTACTTTCACTCTGAGCTTATGAAATATGTTTTGCCCGAGGGGCCTCTATATGATTCATTTCATTTTCATAGAAAATATTTGAGTTGGATGTTGTTGAAAACATACATTCTTCAAAGTATTTTTCTGAAGTTGGTTTTAAGGCATGATGATTTCATATATCTATGTTATATTGTTGGAAACAAAGGTTGTGCATCTTGTGAATTGATGACATCGATTTTATGTGTTTGTTGCTGCTCAGACCTGATTTATTTTCATTACTACTGAGTTGGTGTACTCATATTACTCCCTGCACCTTCTGTGCAGATCCAGGTGTTAGAGCAGGGTGAGTTGTCTATCTGTTCTAGAGATTCTCGGAGGTTTGCGAGGTAGCTGCATGCGTCCGCAGTCCTGCTCTCTCTCTTTCTTACTATTATACAATATATTTCTTTTAGTTGTATATTTTATGTAGATGCTCAAGACCAGTGACTCCGGGTTCTCGGGGGTTGTATTTAATATTCAATATAGCTTTAACTGTTTTATAAACGTTTAAAGGAAACCTTTATGGAGTATAGTAAAGATGTAAATTGAAGCTTATTATGATTTGAGTGTAGTTTTGGATGGCTTAATTCCACGATAGGCGCCATCACGACTGGCTTACATTCGGGGTCGTGACACAAAGGGTACTGGAATTGTGCAAACCAAGTAGTTATGGGATGAGGTCTCGAGCCGGTCGAAATAAGGCTTCGAGGTCGAGCTTGAGAGCTTGACAGAGGGTGATCGATGGAGGTTTAACAAATTAATGGGCCTCGAAGATGGCCTATTTATGATCACCAATAAACAATAAGTGAAGAACATTAAATGAAACACAACAAATAGAAGTAATAAATCAATGGAACAATTGTAGAGAATGTTTGAGTTACATAGTAGAGAATGTTGTTGTTCTTGTATTGAATATCATATATGTTACAAAGTAACAAGGGTCCCCTATATATAAGAGGGGGAATCCCAACATAGTACATGTGTAATTACTACAAAGAAATGCAGCTGGTACATCTATTTAATGTCTCGGTATGGACTTGTACTATTCTTGCAGATTTGGTCGGCTTTAACCACGTGCCTTTGGGAATTTCCTACTTTTTCATGATGGTCATCGATGTACACTGCCCCGAGGTCGAGCGTGGAGAATCCACGATATGCTTCCTCGAGGTTAAACCTCGGACTATGATTCGAGCCTTATGAAGACGGGCTATGGAATTCCATATTGGTCATAAAATCGGGCTCTCTGATTTTAGCCGTATGCAACTCAGTCTCACGGGCATCAGCTTTGCAGCGTCAATGAGGTTCAGGAAAAACATAGTCATCTCCGCCGCGGTGTGATATCTGTGGTATGGGACACTTGAGCCAATGTCGAGCAGGTTCCTATGCTTGTTATACATGTGGGCGTCTTGGGCATATGATGCTAGATTTCCTAAATAGAGATTTTGGGGATATGGCACAACCAACAAGTTCAACAACATGATCATCTATGTCAGAACATCCTTTAGGGCGCGAGTCTCAGCCTCCAGCTGGTAGAGGTCGAGGCTGAGGTAGGGGTTCCAATTCAGGTGGTAATCAAAACCGTATCTATGCTTTAGCGGGTCGACAGGACCAGGAGTCTTTACCAGACGCTGTGACATGTATATTGACCATTTTCTCTCATGATACTTACTCCTTGATAGATCTAGGATCTACTTCATCGTGTATTACCTTATATGTCACGGGGAAGTTTGGTATAGTGCCTGAAATACTAAGTGATCCTTTTGCAGTGTCTACACCGGTCGGAGAATCGATTATTGCTAGACGTGTTTATCGAGGTTGTACGATGGCAGTCTGTAGTCGTCGGAACTGAGCCGACCTAGTTGAGCTAGAGATGATGGATTTTGATGCTATCGTTGTCATGGACTGCTTGGAAGCTTGCTACGCCATAATTGATTGCTATCATTAGACCTAGTTGATTGTAAATCTCGATTTCTAATAGGTTCAATATTTATATGTAGCAATTGAGATTTTTTCAGGATTTGTATATGGATAGAAATCGAGATTTACATTAGATGTTGTCGAGACTCGTGGTATTTCTATATCCTTATGGACTCTACATTTCAATATCAAGAAAGGGGAAGGAAGCGACTTTCGATTCACGGAAGGTCCCTTCAGAGTGGGTATCTCAGTTGTGGTACTTTTGGGGTGCTTAAGAGGGAATTTAACGGCTTATGAGCCATAGGGTGGTGTGGGTCTATGCTAGAGTTCGTGGGGCACGTTTGGTTAAGGATTGTAGTGTTCTAGCAAGATTGAAGGGAGCTTGGGAATAACTCGGAGAATTAGGAGAGCTTGATAGTAGGTTGGATCAACACAGTAATGGATATAATCGGCTCTTTGGGTGCTTATGATGTGGTGGATTTCTACTGATGCTTTGTGGCAACGCTCTTGGGTTTTGGCAACTTGCGTGGCTTGGTTGAGTTAGATAGATATAGTTCTTATGGCTTGACTATGTGCAAATGGGTTTCGAAGAGTTCTCAATGGTTACTACCACGGTTCGAGGTGTATATTTCCTACTTGTGTATTGTGATTATCTCCTGGATGAGATCAAATGGTAGGTTTCTTACTGATTGGGGGTGTATTCTACTTGGGACTCAAGGTTGAATTTGAGATTTTTGTACTTTTCATACGATGGAATAATAGGTATGATATGCTGTGTAGGATTGATATTGCATGTGCAAGGTCACGATTCAGTCTTTTAAGGAAGGTCCTGAATTCTTAGGCAGCATAGATGGTTTCAGATGACTAGGTAAACAATATTACTACTTGGTATTGCTTGATGAGAGTGTACATTTCAGAAGGGGCACTGTGTATGGATACTTCATTAGTATTGCGACACTCTCCTTGTTGATCGACTGTTGATATTCAATTTTTTCTATGTGGCACGGAAGAATTATAGAAGTATTTCTCGTGAGATGATCGTGTACGAGAGACGTGTTAGACATCCGGGTGGTGGAGTTGGGTTCAGATATGGTGATTCGTGTGTTGTATGGATTTGGAGACTGGTAGTTTCCAAGAGCAGATTGTTTCATGGTTGTAAATTGTGAATTGTGGTCGAAGTTAACAAGATGATAATATGAGTTATGATTCAGTCATTGTGGACGTTCAGAGCGTTATTTAACTATTTGTGGGTGACCATAGTTTATTTGAGGGTCCATTGGTAGGCCCAATTAAGATGTGTATTCTACACCGAGTCAGATCGGTTGGCTCCTATTGCTATTGTTGAGGGATGTACCATTTGGTCGTTGTTCAGCTTATTCGTGTTATGATATGATCTATGTGTTACTCTTCTATGCTACGGGAAGTTGTGATTCTTTGGTTATATGCATTCATGGTGCGGTTCTATTGTGCTCTTATTGCGGAATTTGAATGAGATGAGTAATTGGGTATTGCATGGTTGATGTCGTATTGGTTATGTTCTTTCGGGTTTTGTGTGGCATTATGTCATTTTCTTCTCTGTGGTTATGGTAGTGCAGTTTGAGTACTTGATGTCTAATTGCACATGCTTATTGATTTTGAGTAAGGTGGCTTGAGGTATATAATATGGACCGGTGTTTGGATGGGGTCATGCATTACAGTGAAGTTAATTTGGGATATGATCCTTTGTGTTAGATTCGTGTGTTATGGTTCTACGGTGTGTGATGGATTTTTTTTCAGCATTTCGTTATGGCGCTACTTGTTAATCTTGCAGGACACTTCTCTCGTTTGAGTCATTTTCCTGGATTGAGTGTATTGGAATGTTGCTTATTGGTGCACAGGTCGCACAGGCTGCGACTTTAGATTGTATTGATGTGGCATGTCACTGAGGGATTGTGTTGGATGAGATGATGTCACTGGACCTAGAATGGATACTATCGGATTCGGTTATAGCATGTTTGGAAGGATAATATCAAAAATCAGTTTAGAATTGGCTATAATTTTTGTCGAATGAGAGGGAGTTTCATGACTAGTTGCTTTGATGAATGTTTATGAATTTTTCATGTTTCCTTCATCATCGGCAGTGTACAAAGGTTTTAGAACGAGGTTTTTTTGGACATGAGGTTTATTACCAATATTGGGTGGTTTTGAGCAGCTATTGTGATTAGAAATTTGTGTTATGAGTATTTGAGTTATGCAGTATATCATGTGATTACATCTTGGATTATGGTTACAGCTTGTTCAGACTTATACAGTGTGTATATTAGAAGGTTCGGGTCTTGTAGGTAATTTTTAATGTTGGAAATTTGGTTCTAAGGTTTATGGGCTAGGTTGAATTAAGAAATTTCGGTTATGTTGTCTTATAAGACCTATATGGGGTAGGGTGCCATGGGATCACCCCCGGGTATGTGCATGGTAAGGTTACATGGTTGGTTGATGGTTTTTGGAACAACTCTTGGCACGTTTGAGGACAAATATATGTTTAAGTGGGAGAGGATCTAACGACCCGACCGGTCGTTTTGAGCATTTCCATCCCGTTCGGCTATTTGAAGTCTTGAGTAGCATCGTTTTCAGTATTGTGATTTCTGTGAATCATTGTTTTTGGTTTTCTGGTTAATCGATATTGATTTAGAAGAATCATTCTCAACTAGAAAGCTTTAAATTAGAAGGGTTGACCAAGTTTTACTTTTTAGTATTTTACCTCGGATTGGAGTTTTGATGGTTCCTTTAGCTCCATTAGTTGATTTTGGACTTACGCGCGTATCCGGATTGTGATTTGGAGGTTGGTGGTTGATTTTGGCTTGAAGTTGGATCAGGCCTATAATGTCAAATATGACTTGTGTGCAAAAGTTGAGGTCAATCGGACGTGGTTTGATAGGTTTCAGCATCAGTTGTGGAAGTTTGAAATTTCAAAGTTTATTTATTTCGAATTGAGGTGTGATTCGTCGTTTCAATGTTGTTATGTGTGTTGTGAGGCCTCTATTAGGTCCACGTTATGTTATGAGACTTGTTGGTATGTTTGGATAGGGTCCCGAGGGGCTCGGGCGTGATTCGGATTGATTTCGGGCTATTTTTCTTCATGTTTTCAGTGCTAGTGTGTTCTAGTTTCTGGTGTCACATTTCTTCATTGCGTTCGCGTGGCAAGTATAGAGAACGCGTACTGTATGTTGATGTCTCCATAAATTGTCCCTCGCAATCGCCAAGTATGTTACACATTCACGTAGAGTTGGGGGCAAGTCTTCTTCGCATTCGCGTATGAAGGATCGTGTCCGCGTGGTGTTGAGGTTTGGAAACTGGAGCTGGGGAATCCTTTGTTGTGGTCATGTAATATGAGTCGCGTTCGCGAAGCTTTGGTAGCAGTGGTCATCGTGTTCATGTTTGGTGTATCGTGAACGCATAGAGTCTTTTGTGGCAGTGTGCATTTTGTTCATCGTGAACGCTATGGTTTTCCCGTGTTCGCATAAGAGGATGCCTGGGTAGATTATAAAGTGCTCTATTTCGAGGGTTCGACCATTTTTACATTTTTGTAGCTATGGAGCTCGGATTGAGGCAATTCTTGAAAGTAAATTTCACCATATGAAATGGGGTAAGTGTTCTCTACTGTGTTTTGGTCATGTTTCATGAATCCATCTTCAATTTTAGCAATTGGTTGATAAATTTAAAGAGGAAATTGGGGGTTTTGGCCTAAAGTTTCATAATGTGAATTTTTGAGTTTTGAACATCAAATTGGAGTCGAATTTGAGTAAAACTAGTATGGTTGTACTCCTGATTGAATGGGTTGTCGGATCTTGTGAGTTTAGTCGGGTTCCGAGGTGTGGGACCGGATATGACTTTTGGCCAATTTTGGGTTTTGATTAAGGATTCGATCTTTATCCTTTGGAATTTTTTCCTTGGGCTTTATTTGATGTATTTTAGTTGCTTTTGGCTGGTTTTGAGCCGTTCAGTGGTCGGTACCCGCGAGATGGAATTTTCGGAGCATCGCTTGGTTTGCTCGGTATTGGGATTGGCTTGTTCGAGGTAAATAACACTTCTAAACTTGGTGCTGATTGTGTGAAATCCCGAAATACGTGTTATGTGATTGGTATTTAGGTGACGCACATGCTAGGTGACAGGCATATGGGCGTGCACCATGTGAATTGGGCGTGCACCATATATATATATATATATATATATATATATATATATATATATATATATATATA
>ML382913.1:29334-72036 GCA_005239525.1 Nicotiana knightiana | reverse complement strand
GGAAAAACTCTTCTAACTCAACCTCGTAATAGGGTTGTGGGACATAAAAGAGGTGTGACAGCTAAAGAGAGAGTCCACTCTTGAGGTGTGGATGTTACGCTAAGGTAGTTGCCCAGTGAAGTTAGGCATGTGGAGTGTGGTTTTGTTGCTCGAGGAAGAGCAACGATTTAAGTGCGGGGTGTTGATAGTAGCCTATATTATGCATTGTAGACGCTATTTGCACTCTAAATTAACCATGTTTTAAATGCTAAAAGATAACAAAATGCTCTAATTGAGATTTTTATGCTTTGCAGGAGTCACTCTGAGCTAGGAGGAAGATAAAGAGCGTTTTGGAGTCTACTATTTCATATACGTCCAATCGAGGATACCCCGGATGAAAAAATCAAGAAAAGGGCGAAGAAAACAGTGAAAGCAGACAACGGACCTGGGTGCGGCCGAACGCGGTAAAAAAATAGAATTTTATAAAACGACCGTGGTCGAGTCCGCAATTGAGACCGCGACCGCGGTCGGGAGTGTAGCGGCCAAGAACTGCAGGCTCTAAAGTGCAAATATCTGGAAAATTGACCTAACCTTATAAAAACCCAAAAACTCGTCCAAGAAAGGTTTAAGCTTGTTTTTAGACTCAATTGGAGGCAAGAACAAGTGAGAGGAGATCAAGTCATCTTTAGAGTTTTTATTTCTTCTTCTTTTTACCATTAATTGTGAATCATAAACAAAATTATTGCTTTGTCTTGTTTTAGTATGAGTAGCTAAACATTCATTCTAGGGTTGATGGAACCAATTGGTGGATGAAGCTTTAACTCTATTTTGATATAATTGAGTCGATTTATTCTATGATTATTCAACTACGCTTTGTATTGTCATTAATTGAATGGACCCTTGATTAATCGTGTCTAATTGCCTTGTGTTGCTTGAGAAAGAATACTTGGTTAGATTGTCGTTGAACAACACCACTTTTGGGTAATTGAAGAGATAATAATTACTTGAATTTAAAAGTGGGTTTAGAAATAACGAAGCTTTGGTGGGATAATCCTAAGTTGCATAACTTGTTAGCTAGAGTAGTTCGAAAGAATGCTTCTAGTAAATTGTCGTAATTGATCGAGAGATGATTACGGTAGCCCATAACTCATAAACCTCAAAGAATACCACGACGAGATTATAGCTTAAGAGTTAAGAATTAATCCGCCAATTGGGGAAATCAATACCCTAGATCTTTTTATCCTTGAATTAATCCTTATTATTGAATCTTGTTAGTTTTCTTACCATTTTACTTTAGCTAGATAAAGCCCACTGTTTATTGATAAAAGTCGTGCATCCGGAAATTGTCTGAGCTTAGCCTTATTAAGAGTTGTAGTGAATAGGTTAGTTCCCTGTGGATTCGACTCCGGACTTAAACCGAATTATAATTACATTGACCGCTTTGTCCTTTTTATAAGGCATAGTTGGGCGTGATCATAGGGCAGGGTGCTGCGAAGTAGTGCATGAGAAGCGATTGTCAGAGATAGCGGTGTGTAGCGGTTTCGGAATCGAGTCGGTGTTTCTAATATTGATGGCTCAAGAAAGACGATTTTCAAGGAGGTTTCTAATATTAAAGGATTGATTGTAACCACTACCACTTTGCTCAAATTGATCTTGATTGTTTTGCACTTGTTGACCACGTTGTCTCCTCTTGTTAACCATTACATTCATTCCTTCCATGGCGTTTACTTGCTTTGGCCCCTTAACCTGCTGGAGTTGAGCCTTTGCTAACTGATTCATAGTGGTTGTCAACTCCTCTATGGCTTGTCCGTGATCATGAAGTTCCTCGTGAAGGTGGATGACATTAGGGTCACCTTGAGGAACGTTTGCCCGACTTTGCCAAGTTGAGGAGGTGTTAGCCATCTCATCTAATATGTCACATGCATCGGCATAAGGCACTTTCATGAAATTTTCCCCTGCTAGTTGATTCACCAAGCATTGGTTGGTTATGTTAATGCCCCTATAAAAATTTTACCGGATCATTGCTTCAGTCATATCATTGTTGGGGCATTCTTTTACCATTGTCCAGTATGGCTCCCAGATTTCATGTAAGGGTTCATTTGGCTCTTGTTTAAAGGCTAAGATCCCATCCCGTAATACTGACATAGGACCCGAAGAGAAAAACTTTGCTATGAACTTATCAGCCAACTCATCCCAAGTGGTAATGGAATGGTTGGGTAGCCTCTCGAGCCAATCCAAAGCTTTCCCTCTAAGTGAAAATGGGAAAAGTCTCAATCTCAGTGCGTCCTCAAATACATTCATCTGCTTGCTCCCCCAGCATGTGTCTACAAAACCTTTGAGATGCTTATATGCGTTCTGATGGGGAGATCCGGTGAAGAAACCCCTTTGCTCCAATAGAGTCAGCATGACATTGGTTATTTGAAAATTTCCCTCCCGAATTCGGGGAGGGACAATTTCACTAGCGTAGCCTTCATAGGATAGCACCCGATGTGCTGCCGTTGGAGGAGGTGGGGGAGGGTTTGGTACGTTGTCATGAGCCTGGCGACCTCTTCTTTGGACTTGAGGTTCTAGGTTAACCTCATCCACATCATTGTCATCTACCTCCTCCCCCAGTGCAATATTTCCGAGAGCATCATTATGAGCCATTTGGTACCTAAAGCAATTGACACACAAAAGTTAGAAAAACGGAAGGAAAGAAAAACAAAATACACAAATAGTTAGATAGATATCTCAAACCGTCTAACTCCCCATGCAATGGCGCCAAAAATTGATCAATTCCAAACCTACACCACTATAGAGTGGCGAGGATGGTCAATGCAGTTTTACCCAACAAGGTCAGGATCGATTTCCACAGGGAGTTAATTGATTTGGAGTTAGGTATCTATCTAAGTCTAGATGCGTGTGTTTGTAAGGCCCCGTAAAATTCTACCTAGAAACTCGGTACTTTGAGATGTCAGGATTATATTTATGTGCTGTAATAGTAAAGGAAATGTTTTAAAATGTGTGCATTTCTGCAGCCCATTATGCGGCCGCATAATGGCCGCAGAGTGAATCAGAAGACTGGCCAATTTTGAAGCCAGTTATGCGGTCGATTATGTGGTCACATAATCATTATGTGGACCACATATTGATCGCATAATCTCCATTGAGTTTTTGTGAAGGGAGTTCTGCGGTGCATTATGTGACCGCAGAACAAGTATGCGGATCGCATACTGGTCGCATACGCGGTCCGAATGTTCAAGCCCTGAAGTCCTGTTTTTTGCGATCACTTTGCCCACCGCATATCCGTTATGCGGTCACATATGCGATCGCAGATCGTGTCGGGACACCCATTTTTCTTATTTTAAAACCCGACCCTATCCCGTTAAAAACTCATATTAAACCTCATTTGAGCTAATTTTCTGATAGTTTAAAGTGAGTGAGGGAGTTCTAAGAGGGAGAAGTTAACCTTCACACCAAATACATTAATTATTTTTAATCCCATGAATATTATCAAGGAGATTCTCACATCACAGGTAAGAATCTAGGCCTAGCTCAATAATTTTGAAATTTCTTCTGAAATGGGTACCTAACAAGATAGTTCATGGGCTTGGGGTCTATTGTTTTGCATGCATGGGTGGTGAGAGGACCTAGGATCAATATGAGCTAAAAATTAGCCTAAGAATGGGGAGTGGGTTGGAGTTAAAAAACCCTTAATGAACACATTCTGTATGATAAGATGCTCAAGTGAGCTAAATCATGATCAACCTCCTAATTTTTGGGTTCAATTTGTCATAATGCTAAATAGATTGAGATTGCTAAGAGCTCCGGATAACTGTAGAGCCTAAAGTAAACGCAATTGAGGTATGTATGGCTAAAAACCCCTCTTCTTAGAACTCGAACCCCATGGTGCCCCTACGATTTGGTATGAGTTGTAAATCTTGGCTGATGTAGGAGATGATATCATAACGTGCTTGTGTAGTAAAGCTTTATGTGTAATATGTATTCAAATGCTACCTGTCATGCTATAATTGTTATTTAATGATGTATTGGAGTCTTGGAAAATGTGTTTAATTGCCAAAGGATGTGGCAGTCTCTGTATGCCCATGATTCATGTTGTTCTCATGTGTACTTGATGATTTTGCACTAAACGACTTGTTGATGAAATTTGTAATAATGTGAAATGTGTGGGAAAGAACTCAAATTGTGAAATGCGGCCAAGTGCCAAAGCATGAATTAACCATCGTAGCCACTAGCATTTACAAAATTGAAATATGTGCGTGAAATAAGGAATGAGATGATTGAGGAAAATTTGAATGTCTTGAATAAGACGGCCTAGCCGATCGGGCAATCGGACACCATGTCGCACACACGGTGGTACTCTGCTATGAACTGAATTGGAATTAAAACAGAAATTAGTATTGTGGACACATGTCTCCAAGGGAGACAACCTAGCCGACCAAGTCTTGATCGGACTCCGTATAAAAGTACGGTGGTAGTGTGAATCATGAGGTGTCAATGCTAGTGATGGCCAAACTAAAGTGGTAATGATTCCCCTTGATCGTTTAAGCGATTCTTTATTTGAGGTTGAGGTGCTGCCTATGTTCTCATTGATTTCTTGATTAACTTCCTTCTTTCTTGCATTTTGTTTATTTTTATTTCCTAAGGAGATGGTGTTTAGTTATACATACTAGTGCTATTTGATGGTACTAACGTCCCTTTTGTTGGGGGTGCTGCATCTTTTAATGGATGCATGTGCTCCCACAGTAGATAGTACCGGACGCAGCTAGCGGCGCATCCCCCCCCCCCCTTATTAGTGACTTTAGTGAGCCCCCCTATTCTTCCAAGGGATGATGATGTACTTCTTTTACTTATATGTTTACATATTTTGAGGTATAGCCGGGGCCTAATCGCCGGCATAGTCATTTTTGTCTTTTGTATCGTTAGAGGCTCCGTAGACATTAATGTGGGTTGTATATGGATGTTGGGAAGGTCAGTGAATTATGTAATGCTTTGGATTTTAGTTTCAAGAATTTGTAAGGTGTATGAACTTTAAAACCTAACAATGAGGTACCTAATGAATTGGAAACACTTATATGTATATATATAGGTTCGTTTCCCCATTTAGCTAATGATAATGTATTCCTTTGGATCATGAACGAGTCGGGTAGGAAAGACTTAACAGGCTTGCTCGATCGAGTTCACTCGGTGGAGCGCCGGTCGCGCTCCCCAAGGTTGGGGCGTGACAGTGTTGTTATTAATTGCACTTCCAAACATGATTGTGATGATTATACTTCTACTTCTATATCTATTGTATGCTAAGATTAAAGCTAAGTACAATATTTTTGGTGATAGTTTTCAAGTGTTTAAAAGGACTAGGGTAGTGACTTTCGCCTAGGTGGATATCTAACGGGTATCGAGAATCTACGACAAGTTTGTTTTGATTAGGGTCATAATATAACCATCACACACAAGTACTCACTCTATACCTCTCGGTAGTTTGAGTGACTTGCCCAATTTGGCTTTCTCAAGTCCAAATGGGTGCTCATGCAATACAAGTGATATTAGCTCAAGTCGAGTATTACTATATCAAGGTTTAACCCTTTAATTGGGGATATCAATCTCTTGAGTTCACCCCAATTCCTTGTTAGCCTAATTTTCCTAGACTTAGTCCCTTTTTTTCAAGAAAAGCCTAAGTCATAAAGTCATGAATTAGTGTTTGCAACCACTAATTCTAAAATTCTAGCATGAATTAGGCTAAATATCACTAACCCATAAACAATTAAGCCCTAAAATTCAAGACCCATTAAATACCCACACTAGGGTTGGGTCACAACCCTAGCTATGGGGTTTAGCTACTCATAATAACAGGATAAATCAAAGATAAAGATTAAATATAATCCATAATATTAAAGAAAAAGATGAAATTCTAAAGTTTGAAGGTAAATTTGTACAAAATTGACCAAAAAGGGAAAACCAGTCGTTTCACGTGCTCAGCAAAACTAAACTTAACCTAAAATTTACAAAAAGGTCTATTTATACTAAGCTAAAATTTTTGGACAAAAATACCCCTGCGGAGATTTCGCAGCTGCATAATTCTGACCGCGGCCGCAATCTTGCTTTCGCGGCCGGGTAATTTTGATCGCGGTCCGCGTTTCTTCACATCTAGGACTGGGTCGAGCTTCGTTTCGTGGATCACGTAATTTTCACCGCGTCTGCGTGAGAGTCTTTTGCGGCCACGTAATTCTAACACGGACCGCCCTTCTCATTCTTGCATAAATTGTGAACTCTCTGAACCTTGGCAACCGTGGTCCGGGGAATTCCAATCGCGGCCGCTGTGGTACTTTCGCGACCGCCACTTTCTAACACGGTCCGCATCCATGTATGTGCCCAAAAACCACCTCTCTGAATCTTCAGTTCGCGGTCTGCGAGTTAATGGCCGCCTCCGCGTTGGTACTTACATGGCCACACTTTTATGTCGCGGTCCGCATACTACACCTCTTGGCCCAGTCTTGGTTTTTGTTCAAGTTTGACTCCTTTATGAGTTGATTATGGCTCCTTTGGCTCATTTTGAACAAACCCTGCAAGCAAGCACATTAAGTTAGTTTTCGGGAATACCTTTACGCATTTTTGGCCCAAAACCTAAGTGAAGAGAGCAAATAATATGCTAAAATCCCTACTTATCAGTGGGTGTAATGTACAAGGGAAAAGAATTCGGTCGGGTGCTTCTTGGATAAGGTGTTCACGTGCTAGTAGTGCAGTAGAGTTTGGCTTATATTTGAAGTCAAGTCAGAGTGGGTGACTCTCGACAGTGGTCCTAGTGGGTTGAAGAATTTAAGTGCAGTGCCGAAGGAGTTGGAATAAATTACGTTATTATTGGGTATGCAGTGCAATATTGGAGGAAGGGAAGAATAGCTTCGGATTTGCGGAAGGTCTAGCAGAATGGGTGTACCAGTTGGTGATGCTATGCTATTGTGCGCGTGAGGAGAATATGAGATGGTTCATGGGTATTGATACGATGTGGTATCGTGGATTGGGTCACTCGAGAAGAGTGTTGTTGGGTTTTGCATGCTTTGAATGGAGCTATTATTATTTCCAGGGCAAGTCCCGAGTAAATTAGAAGAAGCAGCTCGGTTGGTAATGGTTGAATCAGCATGATTGTGCCAGTGATCAGTTTCTTCAACGTGAAGTTATACATGTAGTTTGGGGTTGTACACTTGGGCTTGAGCGCCACCACAACTTGGTTGATTTGGGAGGTATTCGATTCAAATGGCTTTGTTGTGTAAATAGATTCCGAAAGAGTAATGGCGGCTTCGATCATAACATGAGGTTGTATTTTCTGCAGTTTGAGAATTCAGTTGCATGTTGCATTGGTTCATCTAAAATGAGCTAAGTGAAAGTTTTCTAGCCAATGAAATGTTTTATTCTACTAGCAGTTCAAGGGTTATGGTGAATACGTGTATTATCGTGTAGCAGCAGGATATGTGCAGTGAGCGGCATAGGGACAGGAAGTTGAAGGTCAAGGTTTGTGGTTTGGTGTTAATAGAATGTCACGAGCCCGAATGAGCAAGGGGAATTCAGATGTTTAGAGTAAGCTGGCATTTTCTTTAGTGTCACTTGGGAATGGTGTTCTGTGGAAGGGGCTTTTTGTATTGACTTGCAGATTTTTGATTTACAGAATTCGAACGGTTGGTGGTATGGATGTGCAGACTTTGCTAGTTGAGCAGAAGGTCGTGGGAGCGTACCCCACAAGGATATTTGTATAATTGTGACATGTTAGTCACTTCATTGTTAAATATTGAAACCAAGTATGGGGGTTATGGTAATATCGCAAATGCGAGAGTTTATGCCTGAGAGGCATTCTATTCCTTGGGTTGTGGACCGTGTGAGTTTGTTCCGGATTGACGGTTGTGTTTATATGTAATGGATAGGTCATTGTGGACCATTGTAAGGTTATTAGCCCAGTATAGTATGATTAGAATCGGTTTGAGGTCCGTTGATGGGTCTAAATGTGAATGTGTGCCCTACACCAGGTCGGGTATGTTCATTCAGCATAAAATTTATTATGGAGAAGTCTTCGGGCGTTGGATGTTATTTTCGTCATCGGCTATTTCATGTAATACTCTATGGTGCCATGTGAGTTGTGAGACAACTTGATTATTCGTACATGTGTTGAGGTTCCGTGTAGCTATGGTGTTATGTGAGCAGGATGGCTCTCGAGATGCAGATCATATATCACACCTTAGTTGTGCTTGAGTTTTGTAACGTAAGGTGCTACCCGTCTCCCCAGGATTTGCATTATGCACTTAGCGTGCTTGTGGTTGATATTCAGATATTTCATGAGTATAAAAATTACGGTTTGATGTGTGTTTTCTTTAGACTATTATGTGTGGATCGGGTGGCACGCTGCCACGGGAACGCTATTTGGATCGGGTGGCACGTTGCCACTGGTATGTTATTTGGATCGGATGGCATGTCGCCACGGGTGTCATGGTTGGATCGTGTTGCACGTCGTAACAGTGTCATGTGTGGATCGGGTGGTACGCATGTTAATACCCAATTTTTCCTCATATTTCTCACAAATACATATATACCTTCAAAATAGTGCATGATCATCATCAAGCGCATAATTTTCTATAATTTTAAAAAAAAACTTTTAATCAATTTATTCCTGTATTTTATTATATAAGTAATTATTAATTGCATCTCAAATAAATTTTTATGATGATTTATCATTTAATTTTCATCATCTATATCCGTATTAAGCTTTAAATATTTATTATAATTGTATTTTTGCACCCTTGGACTAAAATTGCATATTTTGCAATAATAGCATATATATATATATATATATATATATATATATGCATAATTACATTATTTATACAAGAAAATGACTTTTTATATTTTTATAATATCAAGTAATTGTTTTAAATCATTTTCATGCACAAGTGATATTTTTGTTATTTATTAATTATTTTTTATAAATTATTTATTTATTAAATTGGGTATTTAAAATATAGCCCTTAAAATCCCAATTTCGGACATATACACTACCCAATTACCCCAGCCCAATACCCAAATGCCTATTAACCCAGACCTATACCCGTCCAAAACACCCGACCTAACCTTTTTAAATCACAACTGTTGATCTCTGAAGATCGATGGCTCGTATCACTCCACCCTTTTTGTAATTATAACCTACCCGTCTAACCCTAACCCATTTCACCCACTCCGCCGCCCTCAAACTCTCTCTTATTCTTCTCCTCTCAAAACCTTAGCGCGGTCACTCAATATCTCCCTGATTCTAAACCCAGGAATGGAATCAATCTATGATTCCTTACCTTATTTGGTCCTATCTCCTTACTGGCTATCCGATTTTGGTATTTCCTAATGGCTTGCCTAAAATGACAAGCAGATCTTGAGAGATTCAAACCAAAACTGGTTCAAAATCCTTAACTTATTGTGTATTTCGTTCGTGTTCATCCCGTATTCTTTGTGAGTACGGTTGTTTTACGTATCTCTTGTGGATTCTTACTTAGACCTAAAGGTTAGGGTTTCAGATTCTCTTTGATTTGAATCTAAACTGGTTCAAACTTTGATTTTTAGCATTATCACGTCTATATTCACTTTGTTATGCGTGAATCTTCCTATTCTTGTAATTTTCTTTATTTGCCCTAAATTAGGGTTTCAGACCTGGTTCGATTCTAATTTTTCTTTTTGAACAACCTCCTATCTATGTTCATTTTACTAAAATATGTGATTCTTTACCTTTATTTTTAATCGATTTTATGGTTTACCTGAGATTAGGGTTTCAGACCTTTTATTTTGGGACCAGATTTGTTTCGATTATGTGTTCTTTGAGGATATTCCTGTCTATGTTCATTCTATGAAGCATGTGACTCTTTGTCTTTTTATTTCTGCCGATTTATGTGTTTTACCTAAAAATTAGGGTTTAAATCTTTCCTTCCTTACTGATCTTAAATATTTCCCTTTTTCGTATATGACTAAAACTTTCCTTACTTCTGCTTAATATACCATGTTTCCTTTATTTTCTTACCTTATTTGCCTTGAAATTGACTGTTAATTGATATTTTCCTTATTTTAAATGTTACTCGCCTGATTACACGTTGTTATGCCCTGTTAATTGACTGAACTTTGACTTCAATTGATTTTATGATTAATTTATTTCCTTACCTATATGTGTTTGATTACTTCCCTTATTTGTCAGTCTAATTGAACACTATTTAAACCTTTTCCCCTCTCCCCTTTAGGACAGACTCGAACTCTAATACTTTCATTGAAACTTAGATTCTTCACTCTAATTCTCTTTGCTCATTATTTCAGGTCTTGACCGGCTGAAAGCCAAGGCCATTTGATTCTAGACTTACTGTTGTGGTTACTTGCTTTCCTGCTTAACTGGTAAGCCCTAACCCCTTGTCACTTTATTCTCTATGTTTTTCATAATATGTGTTGCTCTACCAGCATGTTTAAATTTCGAGTATGATTTTTCCCTTATGCTTCTATGACTTTGTCTAATCCTATAGTTAATACTATTAATTTAAGATTAGATATTTTGAATAATATGAATCCTCTTAAAATTTGGCTTATTATTTAAACTTGTCCATGCACACTGTTTGTTAATCCTATACCTGTTCTGAACTTTGTATTCCTTAGGATACTATCAGCATGCAATTAGTTAATTTATCCTAACTTAGCAGATATGTATTGTTACTTAATTCATGAGTCCTGTCAATTTGTTTGCTAACGTGTCATGTGATAATCTGACTGTTTTGACTAAATTATTTATGTGATTAAGCAATGGTTGTATGTCAGCATGCTCACTTAGTATAATTAGGTCTCTTTGAAACTATGTACTTTACAAGCGTTGCTTGTTTTGTTGAATGCAATTCTGTGTTTTGAACTTTGTTTCTTCTGAACTCAGCATTGTTTTAAAATATGTCCCTACCTCCTTTTATTGTCATTATTTTAAAACTTCCACTCTTAGTCCCTTAGGTTTTCAACCACCCCAGTGTTAGCACTGCTTAGGGTCCATGTGAGACTCCTGTGAACTCTGACACACTGTGAACTGGTTACCAAACTCTTGTGAATCATCTTCTGACTATGTGGTTCTGGTGTGAGCATTGCCCTAGGTACCTGAGGCCCTTGGTAACTTTGACACACTGGAAACCTGGTTCTATATGTGCTATGGGTGAATCACCCATTCTTGGCTATGTTGTCCCTATGAAATGAGCCTCAAAGTTGATTGGTTTGAAGGCCTGGTTTCCCAGGTTTATTTGGGCCTAATGAAGGCTCCTTATAGTTTATCTTATTACTATTATGTAATTTATTCATTACTCTGGTTTGTAATTAACAAATTCTAGGGTGTATAGTAAAATTTGGAAGGGCCTTTATTTTCTTTGGGCAATTCGGGTAGAAATCCTGCCAATAGGGTTTCATTTGTTCTGTTAATCTTGTTTTACATCATCTCTGTTAAAATCATGTGAGTGATGTACCATGCTTGCATATTAGAAATCCTGCCTATGGGATTAAATTGCATTAGAAATCCTGCTTATAGGATTAAAATTGCATTAGAAATCCTGCCTATAGGTTGCATTAACTTGTCCAACAAACATATGTTAGAAATCATCCATATAGGACCTCAATATTTGATTTAATTGTTTTTCTGGTAATATGTACAATTTCTGCCCGTATTACTTCTCAATAGAGACCATGCCTATAGGGTTAAATTAATTCAATAATAGATACCATGACTATAGGACTTAAACCAGTTTCAAACCTAGAAATCATGCCTATAGGAATTAAGTCAGTACAGTAATTAGAAGGCATGCCTATAGGGTCAAAAGGAAATACAAAGCTATGAAACATGTCTATAAAGTTAAAATCAGTTATACACCTAGAAGTCATGTCCATAGTATAATAACCAGCACACTCGTAGATATCATGCCTATAGGGTTATATTAATTGGTTCTGAATACAATCGCCACTGTCAATCACTTAGACAACATGCCTATAGGTCTTAATAACAATTCTGGATTCGAAACTGTGATTCCTTACAGCCTGAAAGGCCAAGATATTACTGAATAAAATCAGTAGGCAAATAATAGGTCTTGACATTCGCCTTAATGAAACTGCTTCTATAAATCACTGCTTGCTTATTTCTCACATAGATATCCTGCCTATAAGACTTTAAATTAAGCATGTCATCAATTGCGCGCCTTTGTTGTTTATGTATGGAGGTCAATATGAGCCCATATTTGCTTGCTATCTGAAAGTCCTAATTGTTTTTGCTTTTCGCCTAGACTTTTACATTTTTGAGCAACATAGGCTGGGTCTAGAACTATCCCAAATAGAGGTCCTAATACCTCCAGGGCCATAGGTAAGGGACGGGTAGTGCACGCATAGGAAACGAACTAGAATAGACTAGAACGCTTAAGTAACAACTTAAAGATAGTAATCAGGTAGTAGAAGATGATAGCCCGTGCACTAAATACTATGAGTGGCACCCCAACTTGAGGGAGCTACAAAGTATTGCACGGGGTGATCCTATAGGATAAAAAACTTAGGACCCCCCTCCCTGATTCCTGTTCTAAAATAAATTGAGTATTTTATTCGTCCAATTACTTTATTTTCCTTAGACTAATTCGATTAATGTAAGTTTGGCCGGGACCTACCGTTGTGGACCTCGATGGGTTCCTAACACCTTCCCCTCGAGGTAATTTGAGCCCTTGCCCGATCTCTAGTGATGTAAACTAGTTATATGAATTATCTGCTCTAGATGCCCTAACGCACCTTAATCCGTTAGGTGGCAGCTCTCTCAATTCCAATTCCTTACCCTCTCAAAAGGAGTTGTCCCAAAAATGTCGAACCTGATTTCGCGAGAAAAAAGGGGGCGCGACAGCGCCACAACAGTGGGATGTGGAGTACAATTCCATATATCTATTCTTGTGTGTTTTGTCCCTCATTTTCTGAGGAAGGTTCATGACATCTTTTTCAGTTGTTTAATTAGTTACGTGGGTTGAGTAGTTCCTTCCAGTGTTCGTTTTCCTTAAGTATCACATTCGAGTTGGTAGATTGTTGGCATGTTGTGGCATCACATGAGACCTTTGGCAGTGTCGGAGATGGCTTATTGCCTGAGCGGCTTGTACTGGGTGAGACGAGATTACTGGATCTGGGATCAGTGCGATCAGATTTATATAAGGCGTATTAAAGAGCAAATATTGTTATTTAGTTCATAATGAGGTAATGGTTCTTACCAGGAGGAGAGACTCAAAAATTTGTTGACTCAACAGTGGTTATGAACTTCTACACATCTTTTTTGTTTTGGCAGTATTGCAAGAGTTGGAACAGGAGTTATATGTGTCATGAGGTTTGTGGTGGGAACCAGATTCGTGGAATTGCGGCTATTGTTGTCAAAAGATGTTATTCGGTCATGTGAATTATGTGGTGCATGGTGTGAATTCATAAAATGGTATACAATCATGTTTTGGTACAGTGGGTAGTGACTAATACGGTGCTCGTATGTTGAAAGCAGGCCGGTGGAGAATTTTGGTTGTTGGAATTTGGCTCCAAGACTTATTTGATTAAATAAAAGGAAGGATCTTCAGACTGGCTTAAGCTAATGTGCACAACTAGGTTATGGTAGCACGGGTAAGTGCACGAGGTGTTGAATAATGATTTCAACAAACTCAGGAGCAGTTCTTAGCACGTTCGAGGACGAACATATATTTAAGTGAGGGATAATGTGACGACGACGGGTCGTTTTGAGCTCAAGCGCGCCATTCAACATTTTGAGGCTCTGAGTAGCTTCACTTCAAGTATTATGACTTGCACGTGTGGTCGGAATTTAATTTCGGGAAGTGCGGAGTTGATTTGAAAAGAAATCTCTAATTTTGGGAGCTTCAAATTGGAAGAATTCACTAGGATCTGACTTTTGAGTAAACAACCTCAGAATCGGGATTTAAAGGTTCCAATAAGTTCGTATGATAATTTCGGACTTGGGCCTATGTCCGGATCGGGTTTTGGATGACCTGGGAGCTTTTCGGTGCTTATTATAGAAAGTTGGCATTTTGGAAGAATTTCATAAATTTGGGTTGAAGTGTATTTTGATGTTATCGATGTATGTTTGGGATTCCGAGCTTGGTAATAGCTCCGTATGGTGATTCGGGTCTTAGGGGCGCGCTCGGATATGGATTTGGAGGTTTGTAGGTCATCCCGGGGTCATTTGGCGAAAATTGGAAATTTAAAGGTTTTTGGGAAGTTTGACCGGGAGTGGACTTTTTGATATCGGGGTCGTATTCCGATTCCAGAAGTTAGAGTAGGTCCATAATGTCAAATGCGACTTGCGTGCAAAATTTAAGGTTAATTGGGTGTGATTTGATAGGTTTCGGCATCGGATATGAAAGTTAGAAGTTCAATAGTTCATTAGGCTTGAATCGATGCGCAATTCGTAGTTTTGATGTTATTTGGTATGATTTGAGGCCTCAAGCAGGTTCGTGTTATGTTTTGGAATGTTGGTATGATTGGATGGGTCCCGGAGGCCTCGGGTGTGTTTCGGAGAGGGTTCAGACCAAGTTTGGCTGAGCTGCTGCTATAGATATCTGGTTATGGTTTTGTTCTTCGCGAACGCGAAGGGATTCACGCGTTCGCGAAGAAGGGTTTGTTGGCTACTAATTGTGTGCTTCGCATTCACGGTTGGGTCATCGCGTTCGCGAAGGGGTACTGGGCCTAGGATATTTTAGCCTTCGCGTTCGCAATGGGTTTACCGCGTTCGCGAAGGTTTGCCTGGTTAAGCAACGCGTTCGTGAGCTAGGACTCGCGTTCGCGAAGGGTAATTTTGGAGCTGGAGCTGGTATTGCTTCGCGAATGCGAGGTTTTTTCCGCGTTCACGAAGAAGGTCGGACTGGGCGATGTCTTTTAAAGACGGGTTTTTGGCCATTTTTATCTTATTTCCTCCATGGGGCCGACCTAGGAGCGAATTTGGAGCACCATTTTCATCATCAATCATGAGGTAAGTGATTTCTACTATTTGTGAGTTACATACAAGGTTTATATATGGATTTAGACCTGAAAATTTATAGAAATTTGGGATTTTGAAGAAAAATTTAGAAATTGGTATTTTTGGATTTTGACCATGAAATTGGACATAGAATTGGGAATAAATCATATATTTGAGTTCGTAGTGTTATGGGTAGTGATTATCTTGGGAAATTTTAAGAATCCGGGCATGTGGGGCCGAGGGTGACTTTATCGACTTTTTGAGCGGATTTGAAAATTGTTATAAATTGATTTATAATGATTATTATAGTATATATTTATGGATTTGCATATTGATTGACTAGTTTTGGAGCGACGAACATCGATTTGAGTTGTTAAAGAGACTTTGGAGCCGGTTATAAAACTTCGGAGCGAGGTAAGTCTCTTGTCTAACCCTGTGATGGGAAACTACCCCTAGGTGATATTAATTGTCATGTGCTACTAGTTATGTATGCTGTGTACGTACGAGGTGATGAGAGTCCGTACGTAACTAAAGCATGTTTATGTCCGGGTAAACTTAGGATTTTTATCATGCAATATCTGAATTACTTGAACTTATTCAGTTGACTTAATTAATTCGAAATATGATTGAACTTGATTTAGAAATTTAATACATCTTAGGCCTAGCCTCATCACTTGAATTGTTGGCAAGAAAAATTGAGAAACGGTAAAGGTTATATTCACTTTGTGCTCATGTATTATATTGTAAATACGTGTCTTGTGATTCAGAAACTTCCTTCCTTTCTTGTGGAGCGGGCCGGACACCTCGGCAGTATATAGAGGTGCATCTCTGGTTCATGGCGTTCGATCCTTGGCAGTGTACACACCACTCTGGATCGGGCCGAACGACCTCGGCAGAATCGTGCGTTATACCGCTAGTAGTCCGAATATTAACGAGAAAAACCTTTCATTGATGCCCGAAAATTTTATGGTAATTCTTACTTATTTGATATTGACACTTGGCATCTTTCTGAGATATTAAGGTAGAATAAAAGATCGAGGGATTTATGTTTTAAGAGAAGAAATTGGAAACATTATGAATTTTCAGATTTACTCCACTATTACTGTGCACTTCATATATGTTATGAATTATCATGTCATTTATTTGGACCTTTAGTAAGTGTCGATATCGACCCCTCGTCACTACTCCTCCAGGGTTAGGCTAGATACTTACTGAGTACGCGTTTACATACTCATACTGCACTTGTTGCACTCATTGTGCAGGTATACATATATGTTTCTGGTGGTCCTCTGGTGCAGAGGCGTGGCTGTTGTGGGACTTTACGGTGAGTTGCACTACCTTGTGACGATCCGCAGCCTGCAAAGTCTCTGTCAGAGTTATTTGTATCCTTCTATCTAAATTGTATTCAAGACAGATGTTGCATTTTTATTAAAATTCCTAGTTGATGCTCATGCACTTGTGACACCAGATTTTGGGGGTTCTAACGGGTTGTTCGTTATTGTAATTACATATTTACTATCATTTTTCCCTAGACTATCTTATACCGTTAGATTAATGAAGATTATGATTTCAGAAGTAATAAAATGAGCAAATAAATGGATAGATCAACGTTGGCTTGCCCGATGGCGACGTTAGGCGCCATCACGACCTATAGTGGATTTTGGGTCATGACAGGCGAGTACTAAATAATATCAAGAGCGTGTGAGTAGTAGCAGGGTAGTGTAAATAAGGTAAATAGATCACAGGACTCCATAGTATAACGATTCAGGAGAGATTTTTTTGGATAAGACAACTAAGGTTCGTAGAAGATGAGAGCCTGTGAGGGCGGCTGGGCAAAGAGAATAGTCTCTAGGTTTGGGGTAGGGATATAAAGAGAGTGAGGGTTTTATTTTGGGCCGTTGATCATTTGAGATCAACGGCCAAGATTAAAAGGAAGGTGGGGGAGGGGTTGAGGAAACGATCCTAATCGGGTTGGAATAAAGGGGTCGTTTGGTTTGGGCCAGGGCATATTGGGCTAAGGTTTGAGGTGTTTGGGCCATTAATTTGGTCCGGAATTGGCTCCAAATTGGGCTCCAAATTAAGTACACGGAAAATTATAAAAGAAATTTATAAGAAGTAATTAACAAATAGTAAAAATATTATTTATGTAGGCTATTACTGCTAAAATAATAGTTTAATATTACAAAAATATAAAAATGCTGTTTGGGCACAAATAATATGATAAAATGTAATTATGTACAACATATAGGCTATTACTGCAAATTTGTGTAAAATAGCTTTAAAATGCAAACATGATTATAGAAAATAAATTAAAACATTATGAAACATATATGTGGATGTAAATAATAAATTTGGAGGATTACGTTTTCACAAAATAATTTAAAGGGGTAATTAATACATATTTAAATAATTTAAATGCTAGAAAATTAAATTTAAAGCTTAAAGAATTATGAAAAATTATAGAAAATATTTATTTGACCCCTATAAATTGGGTAATAATGCAAAAGTACATGGAATACTTTATAAAATATGAGGACAAAACTGAGTATCAACACTCGAAATACTCATATTCTTATTTTGGGACCGATTTTGAAAGCAAAAATAAATACAACGTGCAAATGATCTAATGGGCGGAAAATCCTATGAAAATCGTTCACTCCATTTGAGCATACAATTGAAAATGTAGAATTCTTTGAGAGAGGCGACTGAAAATGAAATGAATGTTTTAGGGTCTTTAGGTAAAAAATGAATGGGAATAGTCGGTGCTTAGTGTGTTTTCGCGCCTTACACATGGCAGGTTTTAATTCGTTTATTGCTGACTGGGTTGTCGCATATATGAAATTGTAATGCACGTGCTATGATTCAACTGTCAGATGTATTTATTAGTTAATGTTTTCTCGAGTTGAAGTGTTCATATGAGAATTTTCAAAGTTTATATACCGACATGACAATCGAGTGCAAGTTCAGGTGGCTAGGAGGACTTTTTTCTAAAAACAAAAAAGACAGATAACAACGTGGTAGTAAGAATTGAGATGAAAAATAAAATTATAATAAGAATTTTATTAAAATAATATGATCTAATATGATCAAATAAGGCACATCATAACGCCACATGTTTAGTATTTTAAGATTGACCACAAAATAAAGTACAAGGACTAACATCAAGTGATGGAGTTGTTACAAATATAAAAAGAGAAAATAGATTATCGATTATGAGATTTGAAAAATGATTTTATGTTTCGCTTCTTAATTAATATCCAATAACTATTTATATTTTTTATCCGAAAAGTTTAAATTTTAAGGGTATTTACATATAATTCAAATAACTCAAATCACAATTTAACATAATCTCTGTCATACTAATATATTTTAAATTATACATTGTGTATCAATTTTTAATACAACAAATCACATTCCTTAAAAATAATACATATATTACCATCCCTCAGTTACTAATCCCCACATAATTATCTCGGATCCTAATTACTGGAATTCTTATTTTTTCAGACATCAATAAGAACTCCGATTCTTTGTACTTTTCATCGAGTCTTTTGACAGAAAAAGAAAAACAACATGTCTCGAGAGAGAGCCAAACGTGCGACACTGCCTCCAGCTCAGGAGGTGCCATTTTAACTCTACTTCTTCAGTTTCCTCTTTTAATTTCCAGATTCATCAATTTGTTTTCTTCTAAATCTAAATAAATCTATGGCAAAATTTTCTTGCATAGGGATGTCAGATTTACATGATTTATAATATTTGCAGAATATTGAGAAGTTAGAAAAGGTTGTAAAGCAGGGAAATTACTATGGAGCTCAACAGATGTTCAAGTCTATTAGCGCTAGGTACAATCTATAAAGCCACCCCTTTTGATAATTTAGCCTCAACTCTAAAAGGGTTAATCTTTGATTTAGTTAATATGCTTTGCTTTCAGATATGTGTCTGCTGAGAGGTATTCTGAAGCTTTGGATATTCTTCAGTGTGGTGCTTGCTTACAATTGGAGAATGGACAGGTTATATAATCTATTCACTCCTATGGAAATTTCATATACTATTTGATTGTATTTGACTGAGCCCCAGATCGAAAGATGCTAATTTGGCTAATATGTTATTTTAGTGCTAGTAGAAGGTTCTATGTAAGTCTTGGCCGGGGTACAAAGTTACTTGCTACCTATGCTAGTGGGAGGTAGTAGGTGGTGGAATAGTCGAGATGCACACAAATTGGCCCAGACGCTATTGTGAAACAAAAAAAATTAGTGATAGTATAAGAAAATATTTTAGTGATAGTTGAAAAGTTAGTTTGATACAGAGAACATTGTATTGAAGTTTAAAGATTGAACAAGTTAATAAACTTGAATCTTGGAAGGTGTGAAAGTTGTATATAATGAAATGGTGTCAATATTTTGGGATGTTCTAAAATGAAAATAATAGCCGAGGATCTATCGGAAACAACCTCTACCTCCACAAGGTAGGGGTATGGTATGTGTACGCTGTTAACAAGATATGAGGCTAACTGTAGTTAGCTGGCTTAGTTAGTTTTAACTGTAGTTAGTTAACTAAGAGTAGTTAGTTAGTTAATGACAGTTGTATTCAACTAACTTAAGTTACAACACTGTATATAACTAACAAGCAGTTAGTTATCATGTACTCTGTATTCATTCTATGAGAAAAAACGGTTTCTTCTCCAGTGATGCTTCTCCAACATTTTTTAGCCTTTTTTTGCCTAATTGCTTTTGAGTCGCCATTATTGGTGAAACTCATCCTTGAGCAGCTAGGGTTGTTTTTGTTACAATTCAGAATTGTCTCTAAGTTTTCAAGTTCATTTCAATGNGATGATTCCAGTTGTAGATCAACATCATCCTCTATTTCTTCAACCTTGCGATACTCCAGGTAGCTCGCTAATTTCGATTAAACTCACAGGACCTGAGAACTATGCTTTATGGAGTAGTTCTATGCGAGTTAGCCTACTAGGAAAGAGCAAATTAGGTTTTGTTGATGGTAGGTACTCGAAGGATAAATTTGATCCATCCTTGCATGAACTGTGGGAGAAGTGTAATGCTATAGTCCTTTCGTGGATAATGAATTCAGTTAGCAATGAATTACTAAGTGGTATGGTGTATGCTACAAGTGCTCCGAAGGTCTGGTCCGATATTAGGGAAACTTTTGATAAAGTTAATGGATCGCGAATCCTATATCTTCATAGACAAATAGCCACTTTAACCCAGGGTATTTCCTCAGTTTCAGTGTATTTCTCAAAACTAAGGGAACTGTGGGCAGAGTTTGATGCACTAATGCCCTGCCCTAGTTGTGGTTGTGAAGAATCTAAGAAATATGTTGAACATTTTGAATCTCAAAGACTGTTGCAGTTTCTAATGGGTCTAAATGAATCATATGCTCAGTCTAGCAATCAGATTATGATGATGTCCTCAACTCCTTCAATTAATAAGGTCTATGCTATGATAGTGTCTGAGGAAAGTAGGAGATCACTGATACAGGGGTACTAGTTCACATGGCTCTGGTAATGGTGTCATGTATAACAACAAGGGAGGATCATCTAGTTCAGGAGCAGGTTATAGAAACAAGAAGAATATCCTTTATTGTGACTATTGTCACTTCAAAGGGCATACCATAGATGCTTGCTACAAATTGGTGGGATATCCAGCAGATTTCAAATCTAAGAAGAAGATTCCCTCTGTCAATTATGCTAAGGACAATCATTCTAATAGTGATGTCAACTCTGCTTCTATGGGTGAAATTACTGGTTTAATGGCTAACATGGCTAGAAATGCAGCACCTAGCCAAGTTCACAATCAGAATGTTCAAGCAGGACTAACAGGACTGGCAGTGATTCCACAATTTACTCAGGAGAAGTACACTCAAATTCTGCAAATGCTTGGCAAAGGCAGTGAGATTGGTAGTTCATCTGAGAATGCAGGTATAGCAAATGCAACCATGACTACCAGTGAAGACCTAATTAAGTGGATAGTGGATTCCGGAGCATCAGATCTCATGGTTAATGACAAACAAATCTTAACGGAGAATAGTGAGTGTGATAAGTCTAAAGAGTGCAGAATTCATTTGCCTACTGGAGAGACGGTCACTGTTAATCACATAGGCTCTACTTATCTTTTTCCTAGTCAAAAGATAACTAATGTGCTGCACATACCTGGATTCAAATACAATCTCCTATCTGTATCAAAGTTAACAAAAGAACTGAAGTGTGTAGCCATGTTCTTTCCAGATTTCTTCATTTTTCAGGATCTCTTCAGTGGCAAAGTGAAGGGGATTGGTAGAGAAGACAGTGGCCTCTATGTGTTCAACCACATCAGCAAACTTCAGGTGAATTCTGCTGTAATATCTAGCAAACTTCAGGTGGATTCTGCTGTAATACCTAGCAAACTTCAGGTGGAATCTGCTGAAGTACTTTAGGTGGATCGCAAACTTCAGGTGGATTCTGCTGAAGTACCTGTGTCTCAGGGTAAAGGTGTCTTAAATTCTGTTGCTGCAAATACAATAACTGGCAGTAGACTGAGTGTAGATCTTTGGCACAAAAGACTAGGGCATGTGCCACTTACTACTTTGAGGAAGATGAAAGTTTTTCAATCTGTAAAGCATGATTCATCTAAAAGTCACTGTAGTGTATGTCCACTAGCTAAACAATCAAGACTGCCATTTCTTTCAGGTAATACTGTCTCTACTACTTGCTTTCACACTATTCATGGTGATGTACCCACCTTACAGAGTTCCTACTCATGACGGTAGAAGGTATTTTCTAACCTTAGTTGATGATCATTCCAGATATACTTGGATCTTTTTACTTCCTTCGAAGGGTGAAGTAGTTGTAGTGATGAGAAACTTTTTATTCATGGTCCAGAATGTTTTTTCTTGTTCTGTGAAAGTGTTTAGGTCTGACAATGATTGTGAATTCTTTAATTCACAAACGACAGTATTACTGCAGTCTTTTGGAATCATTCATCAAAGTTCTTGTGTCTACACTCCTCAGCAAAATGGAGTTGCTGAAAGGAGATACATATATATCTTGGACATTGCAAGAGCCTTGAGGTTCCAAGCCTCGNCCTCAGTTCCTCTAAGGTTCTGGGGAGAATGTGTTCTGGCTGCTGTTTATGTGATCAATAGACTGCCTACACCTACTCTTCAAGGCAAGTGTCCCTATGAAGTGTTGCATGGTCAGTTGCCCTCACTACATCATTTACGAGTGTTTGGTTGTTTGGGATATGTTACTGATCTCAAGGAGGGGGGGGGGGACAAATTCTCACCAAGAGCTGTCCCAACCATATTTCTTGGTTACTTTTTGACCCAGAAGGGGTACAAGATGTATGTTATTCACTCAAAGAGTTTTCAAGTCACGAGAGAGGTAGTGTTCAAAGAAGATGTCTTTCCTTTCAACCATCTTCCCACTGCTATCTCATCTATGTTCCCAGTCCTCGACCTTAGTACTATACCTGCTTCTACTTCTTCTTCTATATCATCCACCTCAATTAGTGTTGAATCTACCGAGCCAGTTTTAGACAGTGGCATATTCGACACAGTTGATCAGCCCTCACTGCTCCTCTCATCAGGCTCAGTTGAATCTGTCGAGACAGCTGATGATTCTAACAGTTCTATGCCTTCTACTGTCCCTGAGCCCTGTAGAAAATCCACCAGAACTAGTAGACCTCCTGTCTGGCTTAAAGACTATGTCACTCAGCAGCAAGGTAATGCTACCTGCTGTTATCCTATGTCAAACTACTTATCCTATGATCATGTATCCCAGTCCTTTGGTGCTGCTCTTACAGCTTTTTCATCTGTTGAAGAGCCTCATTCTTATGTTGAGGCAATAAAACATCCACACTGGATTGATGCTATGCAATCAGAGATTGCAGCCTTAGATGATAATCATACATGGAGCATTGTTGATCTTCCTTCTGGGAAACTGCCTATAGGTTGTCGATGGGTGTATAAGGTGAAGTACACTGCTTCAGGAGCTGTGGAAAGATATAAGGCTAGGCTAGTGGCTAAAGGGTATAGTCAACGGGAGGGGCTTGACTACACAGAAACTTTCTCTCCTGTGGCCAAGATGGTCACGGTGAGATCTGTCATTGCCCTTGCAGCAGCCAAGCACTGGCCCATCTTTTAAATGGATGCCCATAATGCCTTTCTACAAGGCGATCTTCTAGAGGAAGTCTACATGGAGATTCCTCAGGAGTTTGCAAGCCAGGGAGGGACTTTTAAGGTTTGCAAATTTTACAAGTCTTTGTATGGCCTGAAACAAGCTCCTAGGCAATGGAACAAGAAACTAACTGATGCATTAATGGGTCTTGGCTTCACTCAAAGCCATTATGACTACTCTCTCTTCACCAAAAGGGAGCAGGCTGCACAGTAGTCTTGGTGTATGTAGATGATCTACTGGTGACAGGTACCTGCTCTGATCTGATTATTAAAACAAGGAATGACCTCAAGCTCATGTTCGAAATGAAGGATTTGGGAGAGCTGAAATTCTTTCTTGGAATAGAGTTTGCTAGGTCTAAAAAGGGCATAGTAATGAGTCAAAGGAAGTAGGCTTTGGAACTTATATCTGAAATGGAACTTGGAGGATCCAAACCAACTGGTACTCCACTAGAATCCAATGTGAAACTAACCTCTGTGGAGTATGATTCTCTTATCAAAGGTGACTCAATCTCAGATACAACAAGAGAGGACAGTCTACTAGAAGATCCATGTCAATATCAAAGACTCATAGGAAGGTTGTTGTATCTTAATATGACTAGAGTTGATATTGCCTATGCTGTGCAAGTGCTCAGCCAATTTATGCACAAGGCAAAACAGTCACACCTTGAAGCTGCTCACAGAGTTGTAAGATACATCAAGGCAGCACCTGGTCTAGGTCTGCTAATGCCCTCAGACAGCTCAGGCACACTTACAGCTTATTGTGACTCAGACTGGGGAGGTTGCTTACAAACTAGAAGGTCTGTTACAGGATATCTAGTAAAATTTGGAGATGCTACTATATTCTGGAAGTCGAAGAAACATNGGCTGACAGGCTTATACAAAGAACTGGGAGTTGACATCAACTGGCCTATTTCGTTATACTGTGACAGTAAAGCTGCTATCCAGATTGCAGCTAATCCTATCTTCCATGAGCGAACAAAGCATATAGATATTGACTGTCACTTTGTGAGAGAAAAAATTGTTCAGGGAATGATTAAGAATTTTCATGTTTCTACTAAGGAGCAACTTGCAGATTTATTAACTAAGAGTCTTGGAAAGTTGCAGCATGACTATCTACTGTCCTAGCTGGGGTTGAAAGACATATTTCAACCATCAGCTTGAGGGAGGGTGTTAACAGGATATGAGGCTAACTGTAGTTAGCTGGCTTAGTTAGTGTTAACCGTAGTTAGTTAACTAAGAGTAGTTAGTTAGTTAATGACAACTGTATTCAACTAACTTAAGTTACAGCGCTGTATATAACTAACAAGCAGTTAGTTATCATGTACTCTGTATTCATTCTATGAGAAAAAACGGTTTCTTATCCGGTGATGCTTCTTTGTATCTTCTTCTTCTCTCTTCTCCATTGAAGCTTAATCACTAGAAGTTATCATACACATTACTCTCCGCAGACCGCACCTGTGGGAATACACTGAGTATGTTGTTGTTCTAAAGTGAAAAAAAAAATGTCTTATAAATTTTTGGTTTGGAGGGGGGGTGGGGGTTACCTTTTTTTTTTTCCAATTTCCCTGACGTATTCACAGTAGGGGGATAGCTTATATGTATTGTGGACAATTCAGCAGATAAACTTACCACTTGCAATAAAGGTGTACTATGTAATCTGGATGACTTCATGATCAAACTTCTGTAAGCACATGAATTATGTCATTTAAATATACTTGAAACTTGAAATTCAAAACAATCTTGAGGTTATTCTTATTGGAAGATTAAACAAGAACTTCTTTTACCTACTTGTTGATGACAGAAGATCTTGACATTTTGCAGGTGACCTGTGGGTCAGAGCTTGCATTGTTGTTTGTTGAAACTCTTGTAAAAGGAGAAGTTTCTTATAATGAAGAAACTCTTGGTAAGTATGC
Organism: Nicotiana knightiana; assembly: GCA_005239525.1. NCBI lineage: Eukaryota > Viridiplantae > Streptophyta > Magnoliopsida > Solanales > Solanaceae > Nicotiana > Nicotiana knightiana. The sequence continues at coordinate 46,980 of ML382913.1, read as the reverse complement.
TCTAAATGTTTATCACCATCTCGTAAATTTTCCTATTCTGTGCACTTTATAAGTTTTCAAGCTGAGAAGTGTGCGACCCTTGTTTCATCACTCTTTTAATGTTTGGCATACATGACATCCCAAAAAATTTCGGGAAGTTCCCAACATATTTCTACTGCTCCTTAAATCAGGAAGCAATTATAGGGGAGATTGCCAAATGGGAAATGGGGAAATCTTTTGCAAAATTCAATTGTAACGAATAATAATGATATAGAAAATTTATGTATGCAAAGCAGTCAGCAAATTTTCTATTAACTTCTATAGTCTCTTGGCGAGAAGTAATATGGGGAACTTCCCATTTAAAGGTGATAGGCAAAGTGAGCACCTAAGAAAAGATAATTCGTTCATGTGAACAGCTGCATATGCAATGTAATACTTCTTGATGAGAACTTGAGGAGAAGGAAATGGGAGAGGACATCCACCACCAAAAGACGACAGTAAGATTGCTGCCAATCTTTGGAATCCTATTATCAGTTTTTTTGGTTGAAGTGAATGATGTCAAGCAATGTCAAATCGTTTGTGGGGCATGGAAGTTTAGAGGATACGGTAATCAGAGGGGAAACTTCGGAAAAAAGTGATTTTTTAAGTGAAAATGGTATTTGAAAATTAGGTTGTATTTGGAGATGAATACAATTTGGAGCTGTTTTGAATTTTTGTGAGTGATTTGAAGTGAAAATTTTGAAAAATTAACTTTTTGGAGTTGTTCAAATTTCCGGAAAATTTCGATATTCAACTTCAAGTGAAATTTGAAATTTTTATAGCCAAACACTGATTCTGAAAAAAGTGAAAATTTTTCGGAAAAAAAGTGAATTTTTTTTATGGGCAAACGGGTAAGTCTCACGGAGTGTGTTGGACCATATGTAGGGAAAGAAATTAAAGATGCTTGGAGGAAAGGAGGACCATTCTATCAAATTAAGGAATTTAAATGTTTGATATACATGACATCCCAACAAGTTAATATGATCTGGTCGATCTTATAGATAGGAACTATAGTCTTTACTCTCTAGAGCCTTGTGGATTCAACTATACTATAAGATCATAGTTCTGTATTCTATGCCTCTTCTCAACGGGATTGATTTCCCTTTTCTTTTATTTACTCATAAATTACTATACTTGTCAAAGAAACATCTTAACATGTCCAAGCATTTATTAGTGAAATTAGAAGTTTTTAAAGAGAATGCTTTTAACCTAGCAGTTATTCTTTTGGCAGCATGTATTAGCACAAAATTGACATAATGCCCAGGGAAAGAACTAGAAAGAATATGTACGCAAATTATTCGCCTTTCCAACTAATTGAAATTAAATGATACAATACATAATTAAAATATTACAATTTTTTAGTTCCAAAATCTTATATGCAGAAAGAGATATCGAGAAAAAAGCTAATTAAGTGGTACGTCCCCCTTTTCAGAATGAATATTCATGTTTTCTTTTTCTCTTGGTGCCGAAATTATAAAAAGAAAGTACTTTTGCATTAAGAGAGGATACCCAATTATAAACACACTGATCAAAGTAGATGATACGCCTATTGTATTGTGACAAGGGAGGATAGGATAGTTAAAAAAGGCTTAACCTTTGATTGTTATGAAAGTAATTTCTAGACTGGCTTTGTACAATTAATGAATGCATTTTGATTTATAAAAAAATAATAAACAAGTAACTTCAAATGTATGATATTTCATTAAAAGTTAAGGGACCTATATCTATTATTCTTTATACGAGTTTTCCCTATCCGTTTCTAGAAGATCCAAACATAGCATGTGGACCAATGTGTTCACCCATTATGTATTTTCATCTCTTCTCTTGATAACTCGACAAAGTCAAAGTAAAACAATCACCTTGAGACTGAGGGAGTGTGAAAATTATTAGTCCTCCTTTGGGCAACATATTATTGCTGTTTACTATTTGGGGGGGGGGGGGGGGGGGGACTATGTTTCGTCAAATGACTAAGGGAAAAAATACCAAAATGTCCTGAAACTTAACCAGCATGAATTAAATCCTTATGCATTTCATTGCTGTATCATAAAGTGCAACTCAGCTATACCGCTCGTCTTTTTCTGTTATTGATTTGATGCTTAATAAGTAGTTTTATTTCTTGACTTGATTATAATTCAATTCTCCTTAGACCGTGTCAGGAAAATCTACGAGAAGTTTCCTCGACCTTCAGTGCCACAAAATTTGGACCTCGCAGATGATGATGATGATGATGATATGCAAAAACTTTCTGAAGCCATTGCGGCTGCCAAAACCCGAGTTGAATGCTGTTCTTCCTTTTTAAAAGCCTCTATCAAGTTAGATACTCTCTCTCTGGCCCTTCCACAAATTCCTCCATGTTTCTTTTATTTGTATAGTTCTTAAAAAGACATATCATTTTAGTTGCTCGAATTCTGTTGCTGTTGAACATTGACTATGTGTATTATACTCCCAGGGATTTGCTATCGAGTTTTCTTTTAACTAGGGACTTGGATTTTAGTTAATGTGTACCTTACTTATTGGGTATTTGATAGAAGAAAAAAAAATAAAAAAACTTAGCAAAAATATTACTTGGATCTATAATCGGTTGGGTACTCTTCATTTAAATCCTTCCATACTTTTCTTCAAAAAGCAGTCCTGCGCATCCTATTTGTAAGACCATTGGTCCATCAAAGAAAGACCTGACCCCCCATAGCTTATTCGGTCTTTGTTTTGATGGAAAAGAAAAGTAACAATGCGTTCCCTAGAATTCAAATCTTCAATTCCAGAGTCCCTCTCCACACTTGGACTGTCCATTCTGCAGACGTCTCTGGAGGATCCACTCCACAGTGCAAACTTCCAGCAAGACATTTTCAAATACTCCCTTCGCCTCTTTGTTACTGCATGTGAAACAGTAAAGATTACCTCATCTTGCAATCTTTTCCAGTGGCAATTTCTGTCAAGGGTTAGTAACAGCTATGCCAGTCTCCTTATAAGAGCTCATACACGATTAAGACATCTTGGAGAAGATTATCTTGGTTGTTTAATTAAGCGAGGACATATTGTCCTCCTCTTTAAATGTTCTATAATCTCATCCATATTAGTATCTTTTCTGATGACAAAATGCTATTTTTTTATAGGTGGTCAGCAGAATTTGGTGCACATAGATATGGATCTCCAGAGTTGCATGAGATGCTGGCAGATTATATATATTCTCAATCTACCGAAGTGGTACGTTCTCCGGAAAGCATGACACATTGACTTATTGACTCGCTTTTAGTAGCTGTAATATATGCATATCATGACTGCAATATCTTTACCAGTAGTGGTCTTATTGTTTCCAAACAGTACTTTGCTATTTGACATTAGAAAAGGATAGGGGCTTCTAATAGATGACAATTAGCGGAATTGGATTTCAAGTCAATTTATCCAATCGTTAATATTGCAGTAGACCTCCTTACATACTTCTTGATTTGCAGGACATGGTTAAAGTATCTTTTCATTTTGTTAGAGGAAGGAATCTGAAGAAATTTGCTTCGACTATCATAAATTTCATGGGCAAGGTAAGCAATGGTTCCATGATTTTTTGCTAACGAGATGTCATGAGCAGATATTACTAGGGCCAAAAGCTGGATTGCCATGTTCTCTATATCTCTTTCCTGTTTATTTAAAGTTTTCCAAGGAAAGAGTCTTTCTTTTCTGGTTTTATTTCTTTTGCACAGTAACAATTTCTTGAAGTTGCTTGTGGATATTGACTTAAAGATGCTCTATGATAGATTTGGAATTTTAATATAATTCATCCAATTTAATATGCAGTGCTATCCAGGAGAGGATGATTTGGCTATTGCCCGGGCAATTTTGATGTAAGCAGAGTTGTAATATGAATAAGTGCCTTGCATTCAATTACTGTTCTACCCAGTTTATCCCATTTGTGCTGGTCCATATTAGGAGTGTTGAGTCCCACATCGACATCAAAGGGGGTGGGTGGTCTCCTTATATGGACTTGGGCAATCCTAACCTCTTGAGCTAGCTTTTGGGGTTGAGTTAGGCCAAGTTCCATTTAACAAGGAGCATTATATTTCAGTAAACTATTTTAAAAAAAGATTAAACTTTACAGTTACTACCAGGTCAGTAAATATTTGCAGTTATCTGAGCATTTGCACACCTGTAGGTCTGCATATTATTGCCCCTTTCAATGTAATATTTCTGGAAACATACTTACATAATGCTTAACTTTCTAATAAGAGGTTTGAAATTCAATCTTTGTGCATATTTGGAACCAGAGTTACTGACTTTCAGTTTGTTCCATTATGCGGAACAGAAATGGGCTACCAGAATGCAAGCTATGTGGAACGTGGTGACAAGGCTTCTTAAGAAATACACTTGGACACAAATTTTTCTTTATTTTCATCTTGAAACATTCTTCTTATGCATATTACCTTTCAATTTTAGTAAGGCCATGATGAGAGCCATAAACTAGACTATGTTTTTTTAGCTGTTTAAATTTGCTATCTGTCTAATATTTCAATTAAGGATCTTCTTTGTGCCTTTTAGTTTTTAACTGCAGGTTGAGCTTACAGTTGCATTTTTTCATTCTCCTTTGGCAGGTACTTGTCTCTTGGAAACCTTAGAGATGCGAACAAGCTCATGGAAGAGGTGGAAAAGGAAATGCAGGCTAAGCATCTTGGATTTCCTCAGTCAGAATTAATGCAGTTTGTCAACTACCTTTTGCTGACGTAAGTCTTAATATGTTTTCTGAATACATTTCTTTTGATGTGTTAAAAGTAAAATTTTGTTTTCATCTTTCATATGCTGTTGCTGAAGCCTCTTTCTCATGCTCCTTGACTATTACATTATTGAGCTGTCCATTTTCAAGAATTCAACAAATATACCAGCCTTGAGGCCTTGTGCTCATCCACTTGTTTTTTACTTCATTTAAGTCCAATTAATTGACTATGTTACAATGCAATTTATATTTCAGGTTGCAGAGAGATGCTTTACCTCTCTTTAACATGTTGAGACAGAGCTACAAGTCTAGTATTGATAGAGATCCTCTATTAAATGAGGTAAGCACTTGTATAGGAGAGTCATGTGCTTTCATTCATTCTTTATGATAAATGATTATCTTTGTAGTTTTTCTTGTGCTTATTAATAACACTGTTCTCCGGTCAGGTTAGAGTGCTGGTTTTCCTCCTAATTCACATTTTTCTGTTCTGTGGTTTAGTTGCTAGATGAAATTGCGAAGAAGTTCTATGGCGTACAACGTAAAAATCCTCTTCAAGGCATGTTTGGAGATATCTTTAAGGTAATATAATATTATCAACTTTTTGCAATTTAAGAGTTTACTGACAAAAAGGAAAGGGTTAATTACACGTATCCTCTTGTGTTCTTTTAGTTGTGAGAACCCATCCTCTAGGGGTCCTTGCAAATTAGAACATATACGGTTAACATCCCAAAAGTTACAGAGGAAAATGAAACAGTTCTTTTTTCCAATAGCAAGAAGCATGCTTTAATTGCCAGTATGAACACCAGAACCACGTATCCTATTATGAAACTTATCCTATGATGAATCGGACTTCCCCTTTCAATATGATCAGCAACTTTTTCCTTTGTCTACCTTGTATCTTTGGTATAAACAGGAAATTCGGGCTTGGATAGATGATTGGCTAGACTTTTGGGAGGCTTAAGTGTGCTTGTATTAATACCTTTTGTAAATCTGTGTACGTGTATCAACTTTCTCAATTGTTATCCCACAACTTGCCATAATATGTTTGAGAGAATAGAGAGAGAAATTTCTTAATTTGAGGTGGTGACATCATTTCCATTATCATGTTGGTGGAATCATAGGGAAACGGATTTTCACCAACAGATACAGTAGCTTAGATATAAGTGCAGGGCCGATGCAATCAAGTTGTGGTTCCCTCTTCATTCACCCAGCTGATTTTCTCCTCACTTTGAAAAAGACAAGTCTATGTTGTTAGTATTAAAGAACCTAAAACCTTATAAAAGCACTAGGAGTCGTACTTATTCAATGGGGACATGGGATCACATTTTTCTTCATGAAAGCCTTGGTCTTTGTTAGGCTCAATCTGAATGTGTAGGTGTGTGAGATTCTAGATGTAGCTGAGTAGCTCCCCGAGATGGCTCCCATTGCTAACAGTTTAGCAGTTAGTCCCCATAACAGTTAGATGTTGGTCTCACACTTGTGCTGGTTCAACCTGGGATCACTAGGTGAAGTGAGATATTCTATTTAGGGATAACTACATTATTGGGCCGCCCTCCAAAATAATATCCCGCAAACGTATATGTTTTGTTAAGTATACATATAATATAAATCTAATATACATAATCAACGTGTATGTTGGCTAGTGCCTGTAATTAATTTCGGCCGGCGGAACAAAAAATGAAAAAAGCCCTTTTTTTAATCAGTTCTAGGTGCCTAGACAATGTGCATCCCACTGTTCACGACATTGCACTTAGTCCCAGTGAGATGACTCCCATACCGCACATGCAGGTTGTAGCACTTGGACCCCAAGAGACTTGCTTCGTGCTTCTATTGATTCTCACGTTAAACCATTTATAACCTGAGTCCAACCACTAGGTAGACGACCGGGTGGTTTTCATTTTCGCTTACTGAATTAGGTTGATTCTAGCTTACGCAAAATCTTAAATCCATGTAGTTAGAGAAGAAACAGAAAGCCTTGTAAACCACTCAATCTAGTTTGACCTATTCGATGTGAGTGATCAAATTACTTAAGTTCTTAACCTTCCAGCTGTTCATTTAAACAAGCCTTATAGAGTTAGTTTCTACTGGTAAAAAAAAATATTTGCACCACATTCCATAACTTCAAGGGAGCTATTTGTATATCGTGAGAGCATAAGGGGTTTTTTATTGCAAACTAAAACAAGCATTTTCTTTTTCTTTTAACTATTTCTGGTGTCTGATTTCAGAATTCTTTCTTTGTTGATCTTTTGCGAAATAACACCTGCTGTTTTGCAGATGATAGGAGGCGAATAGGACGGGGAAAAGAGTCTTTCTTCAAATGATCTCCGTCTAAAAAGTGTCATGAGAGACAAGTTGGTTCACTCAACACCAATCCAAGTTGTCCATGGATTGATCCGCTGGAGTTAAATTCATGTGCGTGCCTTGATTTTTCATGCTCGGCCTGCCTTTACAACATAATATTGCAGAATGGGGTCATGAATTTTCATTGATTGCTCAAGCTTCCCTTTTCTTGTTGCCAATTTGTGATTCCGCAAATATTTCTATTTATTTGCTCTTCTTTTTCCCATGCATTGAATTACCTCTGAGTTGGTAATATTACATCTTTTGGTGTGTTTGAGATATAGAATAGTAGCTGGCGAAAGTTTGGCGTCTAATTAGTTCAAACACATACTATATTTGGAAGCTCTTGGCTTCTTTATTTGGTGATTGAAAGCTACCCGAAATTTGTTTATTTTTGCCGTGGCCTCTATTAGGAAAAGAAGCCATTCTGAAAAGAAGAAAAAAAACTACTTATGTACATAGTTGTTTCATACCAAATTAATAAAATTGAGGTGGGAATGGTTATTGATTAAAGACTTGAGTGGTTAAACAATGGGTATGGGTAAGTTGTTTCTGCTAATACATAATAATGCTGTTTGTATAAGACCATCTCCAACCCAACACAAATTTTGACACCAAACACCATTTGTGTAAAATTTGGTTTTTTTTTTTGCTCCAACCCAACACCATTTTGGTGTGTGAATAGTGTTACACCAAATTTGGTGTAATTCATCAACACCATTACTATTCACCATTATTTTAATATTATCTTTTATTATATAACACTTTTAATTAACATATTATAATTTTGTAATTAATTATAATTTTTATGTAATATCTTTATAATATAAATTTTATATTTTAATTTTGGTGTATAATTTTTATAAATTAATTTTCGTATATTTTATTTTTATATAAATTGTAAGTTAATTTTCTTATAAGTTATAATTGTATAAAAATATATAACCATCAAAAAAATGAAAAGTGCAACACTGAAATATAATATGTTGTTAATAAATAACAGTATGTTCATTGATTATCATAAAAATAAATATTTAATACAATAGCGACTGACATATATTAAATTAAAAATACATTAAATAGCATAATGGGATGAGAAAGTTATAACAATAATCTAGTACTCTGGAAGGCTGCTTCCAGATCCTCCAATATCATTAAAATATTGAGGAAGGCCGCGATGAAACAAGAATCATGTCTAAAAGATGTTGGACGTGTATTCGGAGTTTTGCAATCTCGTTTTGCAATTATTGCAGGATCGTCACATTTTTGGAGGAAAGAAGCGCTTCATGATATATTAACTACATGTATTATACTGCACAACATGGTAATCGAGGATGAACGTGATCTTAATGCACCAATTCAAGATGCTTGGGAAGGTCCAACTCCAACAGTAGAAGTAGTAGATGAAAAATTACCAATCTGAATAACTTTTAACTCGACACAAAAAAATTAAGGATAAAGATGCTCATTTTGTACTTCGTAATACATTACTAGAGCATTTATGGAAGCAACATACTATTCTTGTAAGTTGAATATTTATGTAAAAATTAAACCAAATTTTACCATAATGTAATATTTATTTAATTTTATCTTATCAATGATTTTATTTTTATTTGAATTATACATTAATATGTATAATGTATAATATTTGCTTATAATTTATATTTATTTAAAAATTAAAGGTATAAAATAATTTTTATATAAAATGGTTATATAAGAAAGAAATATGAATTATATGAGATAAATATGTAAAAAAGAAAAAAGAAAGGATTTGTTTTATAAAGAAAATAATATAATATAGAAGAAAGAGAAGAATATAAAAAGAATATTTTCTTTTGGTGTAAAAAATAGTGTAATAGGTTAGAGTTGCTTTGCATCATTTTGGTACTAAAAAAATAGTGCAAGAGTTGGAGATGCCCTAATATTGTGCAACCGTTCATTTGCCATATTCCTAGTGCTCGACAAGCCCACAAGTTTTCTTCCCAAAACAAGGATAACCCAAAATTTTACTTCTCATTCTCTCAACCGAAGGAAAAGGTCTATATTCTCTCCAACCTTCTCCGGCATTTTCGCTCTTCCAAACGGGGAGTTTAATAAAAGACTCCAACTTCTCTGATATGGTTTGCACTTGGGAGGGCTGAAGAGATTTAAAACTCCATGCCATAAGATACAAAAGAAAGTTTTCCAGAGAGGTTTATTTAGTAAAGAAGACCATGAACCCTTATATCAGACGATAACAATGAATGGCAGATAGGAAAATAAAGGCAGGAGGAAGTTGAGAAAACTAGTTGCATGAACTTTAGGATATATTTATGATATCGTTGCATCCTTTAGAGATCCACTCACCACCACACCCGTTGAAGCTCGCATAGAATGCATTCCTAGTGCAGCAACGCAAGCGCCATCTGTTTTTAGATGTGGTTGTACTAGCTCCCAAATCTTTTTCTTCGCTACCTGTATACAGTTGAAGAACATCATCAGCCCAAAAGGAAAATAAAATACCCCGCCGCCCTCCTCATCCAACAAAAGAAGTAAGTATAGGGATGAGCACAACTCTTTCTTTAACAAAAGGAGAAGCAAGCAAACAAGATAGGAGTACATAATTTCCCATGTTTACTCCTGTGCAATATACTATAAAAAGTGCTACTAAGAAACCTATAGACAAGCTACTTTGCTCTTTCTGAAAGACACTACCCTATTTGAGAAGAAGACTTAAGGTGCAAATTCTAAATGCTTCTCCGAGAAATCAACAGATTAAACATAATTCCCTCCAATTCCTAATTCAGGAAACTGCAGATCTTCAACGCAAATAAGGGCTTTCACCCCAAAATCATTAAGAGGTAAATAGGTAGTATAAAAATTTAGAAACTGCGGGATAAGCATTTGTAAGACAGACTCCAAGAAACGCATGATAGACCACACTTTATAATTTTGCAAATACAGTTATGGGAAAGAGGGCATCTAGTAACAGATGGAAGAACAGGATTATATAAAGCATAGGACATATGCAGCAGAGAGAAATGGGTAATAAACCTACAATTTCTTTTCTGTCTTCCCAAGTTCCAACAACATATTGGATATCTTTTGTTAAAACAAAGCAGGAGAAACAAAGAGCTTATCTAAAACCATTAGTTTAATACAAGGGGAGAAAACCATTTGGCATAATAGTTCTTTCCCGATGGTCCAGAAACAGTAAGAAGAGAGGTAAATGTAACTTCTGCAAACAAAAGATTTCCTTCTGAGTTTGACACGCCTGTAAACACAATTATTCTTTAAAACCTGAATCACAAGTACATGTAACCTATACACAGCCAAAAACTTAACCTGGACTGTGACCTATTTCCTCAAGTCAAATGAGCGATAATAGAGGAAACAATGAAAGCACTTCCCTCCCCTCCGCAACTCACTAACCTCATAGCATATACTAGTTGCTTCAAGTTAATAAAATAACACAGATGCCTCATGGCTTTTTGGCTAGTGCACCACCTCTTATAGGCAATCAAACTTTACAATGGAGATTTTACCTGGTTGGGCGTTGCCACCTCTGGGAGATTCTCCTTTTCATCAGCAGAACCAAACCATATCCTTTCCCCAGGTACTGAGCCTTCAGGCGGCTCAAGAAGTTCCACATTCTCATGAGATGCATCAGATGCTGCCATCAGCATTCCATTTGACTTGACACCACGCATATTCCTCGGCTTTAAATTTGCAAGAACAATTACACTCCTTTCCTGCATGTTGCAGCATGCATCAAATGCTTTCTTCAAATTACGAAGTGAGATAATCTTAAACAGGCTACTATTGATGGACTTTAGAAGCTTAGGAGTGTTAGAAACAGAGTCACTATAATGTACACACCATAAGCAACTTTTGTTATTCTTAAGATATGCCAAAAACTAGCATATTATTAATTACGGAAAGAGAAAAGACTGAACCAAACAATCATAAATGAGTGGTCCCAAGAAAAAAACTGATATATAAAGTTCTATTTTCCATTTTGATCAGAAAAGTGCTCCTAGTATACTTGAAGCAAGTGATTTCATTTAAACCTATCCACTAGGATCTACAAAGATCCAAAGTCCAATCCTTTTGAGATGCCTCTAGGGGTGTGCATTCGATTTATCGATTCGATTTTGACCCTTATCGATAATTACTTATCGATTATCGATTTGTACATATGCTTATTGTTATCGTTTCAATAAGGTTTCGATTTTTTCGATTTCGATTTATCGATTTTTGGGGCTTATCGATTCGGTTCTCGATTATACCAATAAGAAAATTTGCAGGATTCCACGGAAAGTATATCGCTATAAACACGCCTAACTAATATGGACAAAAAGAAGCTAAAATAAGACGAACACCGTTTATAACATAAAAATTGTGTCAACAAGCACATGCAACGAAACTAAAGTAAGGGATCAAATGTATGCCACCAACACTCCAACAGTATAGACTGATGAAATGAGGTGTCCATTTTCGTAAAGATATAACCATAAACTTAAGTTAATTGTTCGGAAAAATAGCTTTTCATGACTGAAATCGGAAAAAATTTCTTAGAAATTAAGGCATTTGTAATTTGATTAGTATTTCAACATCAAAATCCTGCTTTTGAATTGCAAAAGATAAAAAAAGGTAATCAAGTAGTAAGAGAGTGTGATTTTTAGCGGTACCTTAGAGGCAAAAGCTGCTGAAGTTCAGTGTCGAGTGAGGATTTCGAGCCTAGAATTAGCGGAAGAAGCCATGAATCAGTTTTGATTTCAAAGTAAAATTCACGGGGTAAAGGGAAGGTAGCGTTGTTAGGTTTTTCGTTGCCTGTGAAGCCGTAGGGGCAACTGACTATAGTATCCGAATGGGTAGAGGAAATAATAGGGTTAGGGACTTAGGGTAAAGGAAAGGGTATTATAGAATAAGGGTATATTTGTCTTTTTAGTATATCTTATAGGTTTATCGATAAACCGATAACCGAAGAGGACAAAATCGAAATTGATAACTCGATAAGAAAAATTTCGAAATCGAAATCGATAAACCGATAACAAATAATCGATTCGATTTATCGATAAACCGATTCGAATGCACACTCCTAGATGCCTCTGTGAAAACAGGAAAAGAAGAAAAGAATTGGAGAATAGGTTGCTTGATTATAACCTCAAGCCATTGGGATTCAAATAACCTTTACAAGAATTACAAATAAAGAAAAAGGATTAAAGGCCAGCAATTACATTGCTAGAATATCTCGTAATTACCCAATTACGAGTGTGAGAAGGCATGGGAGAAAAATATATTTTTTTAACAATGATACAATAAACCCTATATATAATACATATTCTACTCCTACTACATGTGGGACTAGGATTATTTACATATAACAATCTAACACTCTCCCTCAAGCCGGTGCATATAAATCATATGTACCAAACTTGTTACATATGTAACTAATATGAGGCACTGAGGCAGTGAGGGACTTGGTGATAATATCTGCAAGCTGATCATTCGACATCACTACAAGTCGTGTCAAACTCCTGGATAACTGTGCTGAACTTACCAAACCAGACTCGAGGAGACTGCTCTAGACCATACGATGACCGGCGCAAGAGACATACACGGCCACTAGACTCCCCCTGAGCAACAAAACCAGGTGGTTCGGTTGCTGATAAACAGAAGTTTGCCAAAAAGTCGCCGGAGAAATTTGAAAATAGTGAGACTAATAGCCTATTTCGCCAAGCTGCAAAAATCAGCTAATTTTGATATGTGCTTTTTCTCAAAAGTGCTTTTTTCAAAAAGTAGTTTGTGTTTGGCTAATTAATTTGAAAAACACTTCTGAGCAGCAATTAGTGTTTGACCAAACTTTTAAAAATAACTTCTAAGCGTATTTTTTTTTTTTTGAGACTGGCTTCTAAGTGTATGTTTCTCAAAAGTGCTTTTGGAGAGAAGCTACTTTTTTCTGATTCTCCAAAACTGCTTCTGCTTCTACTCAAAAGCATTTGTTTCTACTCAAAGGCACTTTTTTTTCTTCTAAAAGCTTGGAAATGAAACACATCAATTTTGAAGAAAAAAATATTTTTTTTTGTTTTTTGCTTTGGAGAAGCTTGGCCAAACACACTATAAGCCAAATTCCACACTATAAAATAGGTTCTAAAACACTACCAGAAAACAGGAACTTTTTTGGAAATCACTATTCACGCCGAAAAAAATAAATAGAAGTTGTAAGAATAGGTAGGCTCGAAATCACTGGACGAGTAAGTTGTCTTGAAGAAGTTTTGTCAAAAAAGTGGCCGGAATGGCTCACACGTGCCGGAAAAGTTACTGTAGCTAGCCGAAAAATTCCAAAGTTCTCGGAAACTGTAGGAGATTGTACTGGTGGACTTGGAATCACTCTACGAAACAATTGTCCTAACTCCTAAAGAAAATTTTGAAAATTCTGGCTGGGAAGTGCTCCACCCGTCTGCGGATGTGTCCGACGCGCTCGCCGGAACCCTAGTTCTGGCGTCACATTGGGGCGCATGAGAGACTTTCTGCTGGAGCGGTTGACTAGGGTTTTGTCGTCTAACTTTTCCGAACAAGATGGTAGTATTGGTTTTCGCACAACACTTACCAATGAGGAGATAACGCAAATCAGTCTTGAGTCGTCCACCGGAAAGACGCACGATGACTAATATTTCTGTTCCGATGGGACTAAGATTTCTGGGGTTTGGTCGCACAAGGATTTCGGATATGATGGTGGTATTGGTATATGTACAACGCCACTGTAGCAGTGATGAACCATGAAAACAAGACGAAGTTGCTGGAATATTGCACGGCGAGCCGGAATGACGCACATCAATAGTTTTCTCACTGAAGCTCTACTACCAGGTGAGAAGGCACGGGAGAAAAATATATTCTTTTAACAATAATACAATGGGTCCTATATATAATACAAATTCTACTCCTACTACATATGGGACTAGGACCTATTCTACTCCTACTACATATGGGACTAAGAATATTTACACATAACTATCTAACAACGAGGATGTGAGAATCTTTCCATATTTACCTAGTATAAATTTTTGTTATATTTACATAGTATAGGTTTTTGCCATATTTAACACTCTCCCTCAAGTTGGAGCATAAATATCGTATTCTCCTACTTTGCCATAAATATAAGTGGAAATTGTTTTTGCTTATCATTGTATAAGGAAATTGTTGTTTTTCCTTATCGTTGTATAAAGCATAAAAGTTAATAGACATACACAACCTGAAACGAGACTATCTGAAATGGTAATTTGAGGAAGGGCACCATGAAAGGTCAGAATAACTTTATCAAGGACACTTTCGCAGTCTTAGATAATACAAAGGTTAAACTTTGCATGGAGCAGTTATGCAGTCTATTAAGTTATTAACTGTTGAAGTATGCAAAAGATGGACAAAATCATGAGCAATACTTTGTCGAGGAATATTGAATAACCACATTTGAGAAGGGTTAGCTGACAAGAAACTTCTCTTGGGAGCTTCTGTAAGCCGGATGATAGCAGCTAGGTTGCACCGTTAGCTGGTTAGCTGTCACCGAGTAGGCATAGAAAATGGATAGTCACGGTATCTTTTGAACCAGCCATGTGGTAAAATAGAAACTAGAGAAGCAAGTGCTTTCATCTTTAGACAAGATTAAGAGTGGATGGCTTATTGTGAGCTAGTCATCTCAAGGAGGATAAGTGACCATTTTCCATGTCAATGCGAAGATAACTTGCTATCATGTGAATAAGAGAGCATCAGATATTCAGAATCACGAAATAATGTTTTGCTTAAGTTTGCAAAAATGAAGATTCCATTTAAGGGCTCATCCAAAAGCTTTGGTAGAAAGGAATATTTGCTGGAGTAAGAGATGCAGAATAGGAATAACTGAAGAGTAACATCGTCCCTAGGCAATGGCTGAGTGGTTGAGGCATAAGAGTAACAAAATGAAGATTTCACTTCCGGTTGCCAGCTAAAACAACGGGGCCGATTTGTTTCACAGACTTGTTATGCAGGCAGATGATACAGGGACTATTATGCGGCGTGTAATAATGCAGAGATTGGGATACGACGAATAGTAATATAGTGATTGTAATATGATGAATTACAATAAATGGATTGTAATACAGGGATTGCCTACTCTAAGGCCATTTGTCTTTAAAAATACTCCTATCCACAGCGGCAGAGCTAGCAAAGAGGGAAGGGGTCAAGGGGTTACTAGAATCCCCTTTTATCGAAAAAAAAATGTTGTACAAATAGGGTAAAAATAAATAAACTGCTGAATCCTTTTAATATAAGAGAAAATTCTAGTGTTGTGGTAAGCAAGTTCAAGAGTTATTTCAGATCACAAGTTCGAATCACAATTTTGACATTCTAGTAATTTTTTAATCCCCTTATATAAGTTCCCGGATCCACCATTGCTTATTTAGGTATTGTTGATAAGCATATTTTTATTTGACATTCCATCTCATATAAAATAAAACATAAATTCCAACATAAGTTATACCAGTACTAATTATGACGAGTTTAATACCGAAAAGAAGAAAGTAGATTAGCACACATAAATTTACACAAGAAACCAAATAATGTTTTATTACATTAGTAATGCAGATTTTCACATAGTATTAATTATGTAGAATTCAAGGGGAAATTACTTTTCCTTATACAACAAACTAAACGGGGTTAGAATAGGATAAAAATTATATACATTAAGGGATCGTTTGGTTGCTGGTTTAGAAAGGGAGTTATTCATGTATTAAAACTAGCATAGCAAATACCATCTCTGGTAGCTTTTTTGTTGCTTCGTATAAAATTTAGCACACCGAGCCGTTAGATTATCATTTTACAATCCCACATAATAAAACAAGTATAAGTTATCAGTCAAATTATGTGTTATTTTATGTAGGGTAGAAGATGGAATAACTAAACCTTGCATAACAAATCCCTGCCTTATTAATTCCTGCATAACTGAACACTGCACAACTCTAACTAGCAACCAAACAACTCCGACACTTTAATTTCTTTTTTACACTATCAGTGCAATTTAATTGTTTATAGCAAGCTCTCACTCTGTTTATCAGATTATCATATCATGCTTGATAGAAAAAACTACCTATTTTTACGGGCCAATTTTAGCTAATAGTGTTGAAAAATCTTTATATTGTCAATGCACAGAACTTCAAAACACTAACAACTTGTTTGGATGGTTGTTACCTATTGTATTATCTCGTATTGTTACATTAAATACAATGTTTGTTTTGATTGTTACTTAAATTTTATTGTATCGTATCGTTAAATTTCGTCATTACGTAACGATAAAAAGTGTCACTTTATGTAACGACCTATTTGGTGTGGTCACGCCATTACCTTATTTTTTTTCCTCTTATCTTGTCCTTTATTATTATTAACTAATCCTTTATCCTACCTTTTTATACAATAATTCTACCCCGTACAATAATTTTTCTTCGTAAAACTGTAAGTTTATTCTTCGTATTGTCGGTACGTGACATCATGCAACAATAGCAAACATTGTACTCATCAAATAATACAGTGTAACCCAATACAATGCGATATACTAGGAAACAATATGTAACAACCATCCAAACAAGCTGTAAAGAAATAGATGCATTATAAGGACAGGTACCTGAAGATGGTCAAGAGGCATATATTTAACAAGCCCACTACATATAATTCTGGGCTCAGCCTCACCAACATCAACCTCTTCAACATAAAGCGAATCAGCCTCCTCATGTCTCCAGGCCTTAAGTATTCGCCCAACCCTAATGTCCAATGTATTAGCCGCATCCTTAATCTTCCTCAGCTTAGTCTCCTCATCTTCCTCCAATGAAGAATCTTGTTCTGTTACACTCACATTTGACGGCGCCGTACAATAGAAATTGAAGCATAGATTTGTGTTATGATTGTTCCAGTGACCAATCTTCTGACAATTGTTGCTGAAAATGGTATTATTATTATTATTGTTATTTTTATGGTGCAATAATGAGGAGGAACAATAACTTGGCCTTGATCGTGAAGCAACAGCAGTAATTGAATTTGTGTGGCGAGAAAGTAATAATGTGCCACTTCCCTTTAACCAATTAGCTGCCCCTATTCCCATTACATTCATCCCTTTGCACTCAATTTTGAAGTGGGAAGAGAAGAAGAGTGATGTCTTGGGTTTGGACTTTTGAGTTTAGGATAAAAACCGAAGAAAAGGTTCAAAATAGTCCCTTTAAGTTTGAGATTTATTCAAAATCGTCCCTATTTTATAAGGTGGATCTTTAATAGTCCTATGATATAGGAAGTGGCACTCTATACATTTATTTCGATTTTAATTTCTCGAAAATAGCATAGATTTATGGTGTGTTTGATACGAAGGAAAATATTTTTCGAAACATATTTTTTAATTTTTAAATATTTGGTTGGCTTAAGTATTTTGAAAATGTTTTCCTTATGAACCCATTTTCCTCTAATTGGAAAAAAATGTTTTCCCTATCAAGAGAAGGGAAAACATTTTTCAAATTTTTTTTCCAGCCTTCCCTACTTTATTCTCCATCCCTATCAACCCCCCACCAATCCACCCCCTACCCATCCCCATCCCC
>ML382913.1:0-29003 GCA_005239525.1 Nicotiana knightiana | reverse complement strand
GGGGGGGGGAGAGTATGAGAGCACATGAAACATGCAGACTTGGGGGAAGGGGGGAGGGGGGAAGTGAGGAGAGTAGCATAAAGAAATTATATTCCTAAAAAGTATTTTCTATTCTCCAACCAAACACTAGAAAATATTTTTCAAAATTTTTTTTCACACACCAACCAAACAAGGGAAAATAAGTGATAAAACCACTCATTTTCCTTCATACCAAACACACTCTTAGGACAAACATTAGCGGGGACAAGCATCAGTACGTGTTAAGCTAACAGACTGCCATGAAAATGAAGATTGAAGCAGAGAAAACCCTAGTCTCTAAGACAAGGAGAGAGAACTGATGTTGAACACATGAGGTAAATAAAAGAATGATTCTCTTTAAGTAAAAATTAGAAGAAGAAGGTTCTAGTTAGATTTACAACATGTCTAAGTAAATCGTACAAGGGTCGGGTCCCTAAATGAAAATGAAGCCCAACTACTAATAGGCCCAATATTGAAGGGTCAGTCTGGATCTAGGCTCAGTATCTGAAGTCCATCACCCCCTCTCAAGCTGGAGTGGGGGAACACACCCAGCGTGGACAACAACCTGTGATGAGGAACACATGTCAAAGCTTTAGTGAAAACATCACCAAATTGGTGAGTAGTGGAGATATGCTAAAGAGAGATTAAGCCAGTGGAAAGAACATCACACATATAATGACAATCAACCTCTATATGC
This sequence comes from Nicotiana knightiana, assembly GCA_005239525.1. NCBI lineage: Eukaryota > Viridiplantae > Streptophyta > Magnoliopsida > Solanales > Solanaceae > Nicotiana > Nicotiana knightiana. The sequence goes on along the minus strand of ML382913.1, from coordinate 28,288 downwards.
TTGATACGCTCGTGAAATACAGGATTTTTAGCAATATGAAGTGCAACCTAACTGTCACAAAACACAGGGACATGGGAAGAGACCAGACCCATATCACAAAGCAAACATACCAACCAAGTAACCTCAGCAACAAATTTTCTGAGAGCTCGATATTCAGCCTATGTAGAAGATAAAGAAACACTTTGCTGCTTCTTGGATTTCCGATAAATGGGAGAACCCCCTAAGAACAATGTAGTACCAGTGACAAATTTCCTAGAGATGCGGCAAGCAGCCCTATCTGAATCAGAGTAGGCTTGTAGTGAACAATCAGTTGTGTTGGTGAGTAGAATATCCTGGGAAGGAGCACTGAGAAGATACCTAAGGACATGTAGAGCAGCCAACATGTGAGGCACCTTAGGAGATACCAAAAACTGGCTGAGATGTTGTACTGAGAAAAAGATATATGGCCTGGTGTGTTGGAAAAAATTCAATTTGCCAATGAGCCTCCTATACAATAAGGGATCAAGAAGGGGATCCCCAAAATCAGGGGAGATCTTAGAATGGGGATCAAGGGGAGTAAGAACAGACTTCACATCAAGACAGTAAAATTCTTGAAGGAGGTCCCTAGTGTACTTGTACTGATTGACAACATAACCTTGAGTTATTTTAAATTGATGATCTAGAAATGATTTAAAGGCAATCATCTCAACAGAGTCATTTCTAGCCAAGAGAATGTCATCTACATAAACTACCAAAAGAACAATGGAGGAGGTAGACACCTTGGTAAACAAAGATGAGTCATTCTTGCCGGGGGAATAACCTCTGGGAATAAGAGAAGCAGAAAGCTAGGCAAACCACTGCCTTGAGGCATGCTTGAGGCCATAAAGATATTTCCTCAACCTACAGTCCAAAGGAGGATTAAAGGATGTAGTGGTGACAGTGAGGCCCAAGGGGATCTTCATGAAGGTCACCATGCAAAAATGTATTGTTGACATCCAAGTGATGAATAGTCCATTTGTTTTTTATAGCAAGGGTCAGGAGACACTTAATGGTAGTAATCTTGACCACATGACTGAAAGTTTCAATATTATCTATGCCTTCCTGTTGAGAATTACCCCTGATGACCAGCCTAGCCTTATACCTTTCAATGGACCCATCACTCCTCCGTTTGACCTTATACACCCACTTACAAGGAATAGCCTTCTTGTCGGTGGTAAAGGCACAATATCCCAAGTACGATTGGCATCCAAGGCCTAAAATTCCTGAGCATCACATAGTGCCATGTAGGATGAGGAGCAGCCTGCTAAAAATGCTGAGGTTTATGGAAAGAAGAAGCTGGAGGGAAAACCTTGGATGGAGCAGCATAACTGAAAGAGGTACAAATGTAACCCTTAAGGTAATTGGGAGGATTAGTGACTCTAGCGGAATGTCTGAGAGGAGCAAGATCTGAATAAGGTGTAGGGGGAGGGACAAAGGAGGGAGGAGGTGTAGAAGATGAATGTACCTCAGTAGGAGGGGGAGAATGGGGAGAGAGTAAATGTGTAAGAGGGTGGTCAAAAAAAGGATTAGGAGCAGGAGATTGAATATGTTCAAAGAAGGCAGGAGTAGGGTAGACACTGAATAAGAAGGAGGGACAGAAGAAGGAGTAAAAGGGTGGTAGGGGAAGATGTGTTCATGAAAGATGACATCCTTAGAAAAGAAGGTAGAACGAGTGTCTAAGTTCAAGAGTTTATAACCCTTCATGCCTAAGGGGTAGCCTAGAAATACACATGGAGAGATTGAAACTTGTCCCTCTTTATCTTAAGTAAAGTGTCATAACACAAGCCGTTAAGGGGTAGCCTAGAAATACACATGGAGAGATTGAAACTTGTCCCTCTTTATCTTAAGTAAAATGTCATAACACAAGCCGTCAAAAGTCCTCAAATGGTTATAAATGAGAGGATGACCATGTAACTTCTCATAGGGAGAGATGTTCTGAATAACAGGGGAACGAAACCTATTAATGAGATAGGTAGCTGTTAAGATACAATCACCCCAGTACTTTACTGGAAGTTTGGACTGAAAATGCAAAGTACTAGAGGTTTCTAAGATATGCTTATGTTTCCTTTAAATCACCCCATTCTGTTGGGGAGTGTGAGGTACAGTGATCTGATCAATTATGCTAGATTCAGCAAAGAAGGAAGCAACCTGAGAGCTGGAACCAAGTTCAAAAGCATTATCTGATCTAAGTGTTTGAACAAAAGTGTGAAATGAGTTTTGACCATAAAGACAAATGCTTTAATGAGATTGAAAGCATTGCTCTTGCAAGAGAGCAAATGAGTCCAAGTGACTCTCAACTAGTCATCCACAATAATTAGAAAGTATCCGAATCCATGATATGTTCTAGCGTGATAGGGATTCCACAAGTCAACATGAATAAGTTGAAAGGGATGAGTAGAGTTAGTAGAACTATCTGGAAAAGGAAGTCTTTGTTGTCTAGCTAAAGGACACACAAAACATATAAAAGAATTCTTAGAAGACAATTTATCAGGCAACCAAGAAATAGTTTTCGTTTTATAAAAAGGCATATGACCTAATCTTTGATGCCAAAACAAATTAGCTTTATTGCTTGAAGTAACATGATTATAAGAGGTAGTGCAAGAACTACAATCACCTTTAGGTAAAGAAGTAATAGCTGAAATGGTACTTACATATGAAACAAGTTTAGGCAGCTCAAAGGATGTTTGAATGACATACAACCCATTTGGTTCTCTACCAATTTCCAATGGCCTCTTCAAAGAAGGGCCCTGTATAAGACAAGAAAATTTGGTAAAGAATGTTGTACGGTTGAATTGAGAAACTAGTTGGGGCATAGAAATGAGATTGAACTGAAAAGAAGGAACTAAAAGTACATTAGACAAAGTAAAATCAACACAAAGATTTAGAAAACCAGTGCATGTGACGTTTACTTTATAACCATTTGGGAGTGTTACTAGAAAAGGAAAGGGTAAAGGTTGAATGTTGTATAAAAGATGATTGCGAGGTGTCATATGATTTGTTGCTTCTGAACTAGAATCCAAGTTTTTGCTTTTAAATTTGAAGCACAACACAAGGTAACAGAATATACAGCAAGGCTGCTGAACACATCTGCAAAAGCACCCATGGCACCATTGCTAGTGGGAGGATCCTAAGTTGGTGTGGTCAGATGAGATTGTTGAAAAAGATTCATTAAGTGCTGGTATTGCTCCTTGGTGACCCCATGAGTAGGAGCAGGTGTTGTACCTTCAAGGGATGATGAAAAATCCATCCTAAGTTCATCAACTTGAGCACAAGCTGCAGACTTCTTTCCCTTAGTAAATTTGAAGTCCACTGGGAAGCCATGGAGTCTGTAGCATTTGTCAACATAATGTCCAGGTTTCTACAATATTTTCAAACACTAGCCACACTCTTGTTGTCAAAATTGAACCTTTGAGTGTAAACTTTGTTAGTAATATTGGGCTGAGAAAGGGCTGGAGCAAGAGAGGACTTGACAGAAAAAGAGGCAGACTTTGAGAGGAAGTTGGCCCCTGATGACTGAAGTTCTCTTTGATTTTCATCATTAGGAGCATAAAGTAAGCCTTTCCTAGAGTTGGCACATGAGTCATCATTAAGATGTTGCTTCTGACATTGGAATATATGACATTGAGCCCAGTTAGGAAGTGGATGAGTTTCTGCCCTTCACTACATTGTGGCCCAGCCCACATGTGCAAGATGAACCAAAGGAAGCAGTCTTCAGCTCATCCCACAACTTTCTAAGTTTGGTGTAATAACTAGAAATATTGAGAGACACCAATAATCTCTCTCTGAATTTGATAGTACCTACTGGCATTAGACTGCCCATACCTCTCATCTATATCTCTCCAAATCTCCCTTACAGTGTCACAATGCGAGACACTATCAACAATATCTTTATACAAAGAATTGCTTAACCATGCAAACATTATGTTGTTGCATCTCACCTAGTGATCATAGAGAGGGGAATCAGGAGGTGCCTAGGAGATTCTTCCATTGATAATCCCAACCTTATTCTTTGTAGACAATGCAATAAGAACGTTTTTCTTCCAGGATGCATAACTAGTTCCATTGAAAGGTACTGGTACGAGTAAGTTTCTTGGGTTTATCAGATAAGACGTACATATAGAGGACGGGAAAAGTCAATGAAATGACTAATGGTGGAGTCAATAGCTGAGGAGGTTGTGGAGGCATTAGTACTCATATTCACCAAACAACATTATCATTAAACTAACAATTAAACGGTTCCCACAGTATAGACAATAAGTAATTGAAAAAGTATACATGTATCTAACAACGACCTCAGATACAATATGCAACACAAAGGATAATACCAAAAAATCTCAAGCTAGGGCACAAAACTTATGACAACGATGAGAAATCTTGAGGAATTGGAAGATATTACACGTTTTGCTTTAGCTAATCAAAGGAGAGCATGCTTCCGTAGTGATTTCCCGAGAAAAACCCCAAAATCTTCCCGGAGAAAAACACGAGTTGTCCGTCGCCGAATAAATGAAACTCGAGCAAATAAAAAAATTGAACCGATGAATCGAAAGAATTCGTCGAAAACTATGCATATCTCCGCTTTGATACCATGGTAAGCTAATGATCTGCCATGAAAATGAAGATTGAAGGAAAGAAAACCCTAATCTCCAAGACGAGGAGAGAGAATTAATGTTGAAAGCATGAGGTAAATAATAGAATGATTCTCACTAATTAAAAATTAGAAGACAAGGTTTTAGTTATATTTGCAATGTGACTAAGTAAACCGGACAAGGGCCGGGTCCCTAAATGAAAATGAAGCTCAACTACTAATAGGCCTAATATGGAAGGGCCAGCCTGGATCTGGGCTTAGTATCTAACCTCCATCAGTACGATTAATATGCTCACTTTATGGTAAAAATAGCACGGGCTAGCCATTTTTCGGACTCGTCATTCAAAAATAGCCAGTGTTTGCCAAGTCATTAAAAAATAACTACTATTTTGCTGCAACAGAGACTGGTCCATCATAATATACTGGAGTTCGGTGCACATGTGTATGAATTTCCAGCATATTATGCTGGAACTCCAACACGCGAAAATTTCCAATATAATATACTGGAGATTTGAGCACCTGTGTATAAACTTCCAGCAAATTATACTGGACCGGTATACTTTACTGAAACTCCACTATATTATGTTGGAGTTCTGGTATACTTATTCTGGAACTCTATTATATTATGCTGGAGTTCCAGTATACTTATGTTGGAACTCTAGTATAATATGCTGGAGTTCCAATATACTTATGCTGGATATGCAGTATAATATACTGGAGTATTTTCCGAATTTTGAACAGTATTTTCGGTCAGATTTATCTTTACATAAAAAGTGGCTAAATTTCGATTACTTTTGAAAGTGTGACTATTTTTGAATGACCACTTGTAAATCTGGCTATTTTTGAATTTCTCCCCACTTTATGGGATCACTCTTTTATATTGTTCGTTGACTTATTCTAGTTTCGTGAAAAATCAAAATATATATATTGTAGTGACATATGCTCACTATAAGAGGCCAATTGTGCACTTTTCACTTGGCTATTGTCAACTGTCTATCCATTTCTAAGGAGAAAACACAACAATTGGTGTAATTCACCCAATAACGTTCGCAGATGGATCAGTCCATAGATGACGAAACCCAAATCCTCACTACTGATCAAGTCAAAATCAAGGACTTTCTTAATGCCAAAGTAAGATTAATTACTAATAATTCGTGCTCGAATTACTCGATTTCAACTAAACAAACAAGATTTAAGATTATTTCTACGGCCTCAATTTTCACTTTAATGTTTTAAAACAAAACAAGAGTAAAGAGTTTATCTTTATACCTGAATTTGAAAATTTCGAAAAGACATAAATTGTAGAATTCCGGACCTAAAAATAGGTGCTATTTGTGCATCACGTCCCTTTACAATTTTAAAATTAAGAAAATGAACTTTTGTAAATCTCCTATGTATAAAAATTATATCTCTTACGTGTAAAAATAAATTTCATGTGTAAATAAATAAATAAAAATAAGGTCCTAACGCAATAGACTCATTCTAGCCACGAGAGAGAGAGAGTAGCTTGAGCACACAAATTAGGGGTGTTTAAAATGAACCGAAAAATCGTACCAAACCGAAAAGTCAAACCAAATCGATTACGAAACTCAATTAGGTTTGGTTTGATTTGGTTTGATATTGAATAAGAAAATCTGAACCAAACCAACATATAAATATATAATTTTTATACATATTTTTAAGACTTTATACAGAATTTTCTTTTAAAAATGTATAGAAATATTTGATATACTTGGGATGTAATATTTAATAGAGCTATGAAGTTCATTCATTTTTATTTACCTTAAATAATGGGTTTTATCACTTTCTTATTAAGTGTTATTGAAATGCGTCAAGCATCTTTTTGTTCTTCCATATTTATATGTCAAGATTTCTTATATTTTTTCGAATTTGAAGTCGTATTTTGATAATTTAAAATTAAATATAATATATCATTATTTAGGTATAATATTAATTTTTATGTTTAATTATTAAATTCGATTAACCTTGAAAGCGTACATCAATGAGAAATTATTGTTAAGCGACTAAGAAAATTACTATCATGTTTTACTAAAAATAATTCTCCCATAAGAATATTTTAATAGATCACATATTAGTCATTTTTTTAAGTTTTACTAAATATATATTCACTTATCTATACTTTAACAAAGTAAGATTAAAATAATATTTATAAAACAAACAAATCCCGAAAAACCTAAAAAATCCAACAAAATTGAATCAATCCAAACCGATATAGTTGGTTTTGTTTGATTGATGAAAACCAAATCAACCCGGTTCATATACACCCCTAACACAAATAAGATGGCCTTGAGTTTGCAAATGCATGAAAAATAAATTCCTATGCTTATTAGCGTTGAAATACTAGTGCCTAGCATACTGTTAATCAATATAAATATATAATCCTTCCACAATTTTATGTACTCAATATTTCTGAGAACTTGGTAGCTCACAGGTTCAATTCTCTCTAACAGTAATTGATGCAAGACGAGAGGACAAAAAAGAAACAAGTCTGTTTAAAGAAGTAGGATAAAATTAATAAAGAACCCTAACATCTTCAAGGTTAAAAAATATCTCCATAAAAATCAAAAGAATCAATTTTTCCTTATATTTTCAGGTGCAAAATGTTGTTCTTCTGAAGGAAAAGAGATTGCATAGTATATACAATGTGGTGATCATGTGGTGACAATTCATAATATATGTTTGGTGGTTCAACTTTTTTGAGCAATAAAGATCATATATTAATAATTACTCATCAAGTCTTGACATATTACAAACCAAACTGCCATTGTTGGCACCTACGTACGAACTATTGCCTTCTATGGCATCAACATTACCTAGAACATCCAACCTAGTACATACATTAGAGGACATATATTTTACACAAGAAAACCCCTCTATGTCCCTTTGATACTTTTTCATCGCCAGTTGTGGAGGTGTTGTAAAGAGACATAGTTTATTTATGTTGGACTGCATCAGTGCTTTCCTAGCCAAAACGTATGCCACTTCATTACCCTGTCTGAAGCTATGTTTGAGAGTTACTTGGCCCTTCTGTCTTGCTTGGTCCAACAACCACCTGCAATCATTAACTAAGGTAGTGTAAGTAGGGTGATCATTTTCTGGTATGGTCATCACCTCTGATGCATCCGCCTCTATTTCCATTGGAAATAGGTTGTGATCCAATATCGCATGAAGACCCTGCTGGAGGGCTTGGAGCTCCACCTGAGTAGCAGATAATATTGACATTTTTTGTTGAATGCCATAATCTAGGAGCCTGCACTGTTTCTTATTACTCCGCCAATGCTACCTTGGCATTTGTTGTTGTTGAAGGCTCCGTCTATGTTTCGCTTGAACCACCCCTTTGAAGGCTTATGCCATGTTACCCTAATTACCTTTTGGGTGGTGTTGGTTGTTCCTTTTCAGTCGTAAGCTTGTATTCTAATGCTTGGTTAATAATAGTGATCCATTATATACGACAAATGGTATTGTTATGGTTGTTGTGGTTCCTATTTTTCCATATATGTCATAATTCAAAAGGAAATACCCCTCCCCACTTAGGTATTTATGTGAGAAAGTATGAAATTTATTTCTTACGTAGTCGATCCAGTGATTTTTGTTATTTGACGGGGTATAAGTAATCCCATACATGTTCCACAAATTATTAATAATATTACATTCCCAAATATGATGCATTGTTTCTTCCCCTTGTTTGCAAACTGGACATAGCCGATCGATGTTAATACCTATTCTAGATAGGTATGATTTACTGGGAACTTTACCATGGTAACAATTACAAATGAAATATTAGGGCAGTGTAGCTTCCAAATCCATATGTAAGCTTTTATGAACTTTTTCCTCATTATCGATAATTTGATCGCAAGATGTGGTTGTGAAAAGGCTACTGGAGGTGAGGCTCCAGATAATATTGTTTTCTTTTTTTATAGTCGTGAGGAATAATAATTGCATTTATGTTATCAACAATTTCTTAGGTAATTCAAAGGAAATTTTTGTTAGATTCCATTGATGACCATTTCTAATATTATCCACAATAAGGTTGTCTTCGTGAATTTTTAAGGAGCCTTCAATAGCCTTTTTATGTTTCATCACGTTTGGTATTCAGTTTGATTCCTAGATATTTAATGTGGATTTGTAGGTTACACCCTGTCTAACCTATGTTGCAAAAATACCAACCCTTTAGGAGACTCTTCCAAATAAATGAGGTTATATATTTTTTTCTAGTAGCCGCAGATTTACTGGATAAAACCCTAGTCCATAGGGAGTTTGTATTATTTAGAATTCTCCAAGATAGACTAATTAGTTGGGTCATGTTTTTGCTTTTAGCTTTCCTAATTCCTAATCCCCGTGCTTTTGTCTTTTGTTACATTATTCCAATTTAGAAGATGTAACTTCTTTTCCCGGAGTGGATTTCCATAAGATGTCTCTTTGAACTTCATCAATATCTTCTAGCGTTGGTAGAAGAGAGTATTGCATAACGTGGTTCGGAATACTATTAAGGGTAGAATAAGCTAGAGTGCTTCTTCATGCTATGTTGAGCCATTTGGCTTTCCAACTCCCCAATTTTGTCCTCATTCTATCAACAACAAATTGGTAGTCTTTTGATTTGGGATTGGAATTTAAGATGAAAAAGCCTAAGTATGTACCAAAATTAGCTTTATATTGAAAAGGAATGTAAGCTCACTTTTATCACTAATTCTAGTACCATCTCTTAAAAGGAACATTGCACCAATAATGAGGGAGAACAACCAACACCCACCCAACCCATTAGTGATGAATCAACCAATTAACTTTGTAATTTGGAATGTACGGATGCAAACAATGCAAATTTTAGAAGAAATTTTAGAAAAATATGGACACACATAGGCCTAGTATGGTAACTCTGCTTGAAACAAGAAAGGTAAATCATATCTCAATCTTGGAGGAGTTTAATTTCACGGGATGATAGAGGTACCAACGGTGGGACAAGCTGGAGGACTAGTGGTCTTGTGGAACCATGCAAGAGTTGTGGTGAACAACTTCACCAAAAGGAACTAGAAAATTCACGCCATGATCGAGGTAAAACCAAATCACAAAAAATGACTTTTTAGTTCTATATATACTAGTACATACAAGAATATGTAGTGTATTTTTAGAAGATACGTTGGTCCACTTGTCTTCGTTGGGAGATTATTTTCATGCATGGTTTTGGTGATATTACTTTTACCACGGTTTGGTGAGGAAACCGTGTGCTCTTCAGTTATATTAGTATAATTATTGTTAATATTAGGAAAAACATTGTTGTTATTCCTAATTAATTCCACATTGGAATTTTGGACATTTTTAGGATTTTTAAGAAGTTGTTGCTTGAGGGATTTCTTATCAATATACTTAAGCTTTTGAGCATTAAGATACTTACCTGTAGATGCATCAAAGATTCTGACATTTATACCCGTGCCCTTATTTGGTGTTGCTCCTACTTACTCGTTTAGTGTTGTGGTTGGTCTCTTTTTCTTGGGGAAGGAGACAGTCTGCCACTCTCCATTGTTGACTTCTGTGGGTGGTGCATTTTGGCCTTTACCATTGGCCATTTGTGAGTTTTGTGTAGTTGAATGGGGACACTTTATGAATGAGTGTCCCAAGCATCCACATATTTGCAGAGAGTATTGTCACCTTCATATAGTATTATTTGCTTGTGTGAGCATATTAGAATGTGGGTTTGGACCTTTTATTCCGATGATAATTGTACACATAACCTTGCATAACGACCTTTAATGGTGGATGATGTGGATGCATCAATTTTTAGTATTTTACCAATAGTGTTTCCTATCTTGGCAAGAATGATTCCGTCCAGAGGCGGATCCAGGATTTAAACTCTATGGGTTCAACTATAAACTTTTTAACATTGGACCCCTTATATTTTTTAAGTTATAGGTTCATGCCTATTATTTTTACAATTTTAGTGACCTTTTATACGTAAATATTTACTCTGCGTCGAAAGTTATGAGTTCGATTGAGCCCGTAAATATCACACTGCATCCACCCCTGATTCTGTCGTAAAACTCTATTGGAAGCTGTGACAAACAAACCCAAATAACTGTGTAACTTTGACATGCGCGTGTAGCCACAAAATTTGGAGTCCATTTTTACATCGAGAGGAAAAAGCCATCGATGAACCATGGTCCATTTTGAAGGGCTTTTCTCACATTTTCTTCCGTGTTAAATTTAACGGTGTAATAATCTTCACCAAGGTCTATTAGAGGAAAGTTCTCTGTAGCTCTCCATAGGTCTTGTACTTTGTTTTTAGGTAGTGATGGAGTACTCTTTTCTCTATTAGTTTGATTATGACATAGTTTTACATGGTTCATAAATGCGCTGGATGTCTTGATCTGTTAGTTTCATTTGTTTTATAGAGCTTTCCTCTCTTCTTTCAAGACACTCAGGATTTGGTGTTTGTTGCACTTTCATAGGGGAGCGGGAGCACTTAGTTCGCTTAGTGGGTTTGAGATTTTTCCAAGGAGTTTATCCTTATACGAATTGTTGGATTCTGGTAGATTTTAATCAGAAGGGGTAGTTATAATATTTGGTGTTTTTAGTGAGATTGAATTTGCCGGTTGACTGTCACTGAGGTGGTTTGTCATTGTTTGCGTTGAAGAAAACTTTAGAAAGTGGGGTGGTGTGAGTAAAGAGAAGGAGGAGCTTCTCTCTTAACCTTTTTAACTTCAAACTTGGTGGTTCAACTTTCCTTTTGTTTAATTAAAATTATCTTTTCAAAAGCAGAACAAATTAAAGTGTCTTTTCTCATTTATTTTTTTTTCTTAAAATTTTTGTCATTTGCTTATCCTTAGGGAATCTGTATGAACTTTAGAGAAATCGAAAATAAATATTCAAGCTCCACAACAAGCATATGACTCAATTGATTGGCAATTCTTAAGACATATGCTCATAGAACTTGGTTTTCCTCAGAAATGCATTGGATGAATTATGAAGTGTGTGACAATAGTGTCGTATTCATTAACACTTAATGGAGGGCTCACAAAATCTTTCCCTGCTAAGAGAGGTATTAGGCAGGAAGCTCCTATGTCTCCTTACCTATTTGTGATTGCTATGGAGTACTTGCAAAGGGAGATGAATACATTGAAAATGCAGAAGGAGTTCAAGTTCCATCCAAAGTGCAAGAAACTGGGAGCAACATACATATGTTTTGCTGACGATTTGTTAATATTTTGCAGGGGTGACAAACAATCAATTAATGCATTGCAGAACACTTTTGATAAATTTTCAAGGGCATCAGGACTACAAGCAAGTGCAGAGAAAATCTCAATATATATGGCTGGGGTAACACAACAAATCCAAGAGGAGATGATGCAAATTACTGGATATGTAAAGGGCAGTCTGCCTTTTAAATATCTGGGAGTTCCATTGTCTACAAGGAAGCTGAATATACACCAATGTATGCCTTTGGTTTAGAAAATCACAGACAGGGTAAGATGTTGGTCAGCTGGACTATTATCCTATTCTAGGAGGGTGCAACTAATCAAATCAGTCCTATTTGGTGTGCAAACATATTGGCACAAATCTTCTTAATTCCAAAGAAGATCACGAAGATGATAGAGACTATTTGCCGAACATTTCTATGGACTGGATCAATTGAATTATCCAGGAAGCTTTAATAGCATGGGACAGAGTATGTCAACCTAAAGTAGCAGGTGGACTGAATGTGATCAATATGAAGATTTGGAACAGGGCAGCAGTGATGAAACACCTGTGAGCATTAACAAAGAAGAAGGATGCATTATGTGGGCTCATACATACTACATAAAAAACAGAAGTATGGAAGATGTACACACACCTAAAACTGCAGCATGGGTGGTGAGGAAGATCATTGAAACAAAAGAAGATGTACTGAAGATGAGGACAGATCAATGTGACATCGCAACTGTACTGGGGAAGTTTGAAAGGCAAGGTAAATTTCAAATACATAAGGCATATGTCAGCTGCAACCTCAATTCAATAGGGTGGAATGGAAAAGTATATACTTGCACACACAAATTCATCAAAGATTCAAGTTTCATCTATGGTTGGCTATAAATCAAAGATTAGCATCTATAGAAAGGCTTGCAAAATTTGGCATACAAGTGCAGACAGAGTGTGTGTTCTGTGGACAAGATGAGGAAAAGTTTGAGCATCTATATTTTGAATGCCAGTTTACAAACAAATTGTGGGAGAGAATTTTGAAATGGCTAGGATACACAAGACAGATAATGGAATGGAAGCAGGAAGTGCACTGGATCAACATCATGGCAAAGAAGAAAGATTGGAAAGCAGAGATGACTACGGCAAGTTTTGCTATGGTCGTGTATTGCATATGGCGAGAAAGAAATGCGATGAGACTCAACAAGGCGAGATACAATATAGATGGAATATGCAAGGAGATTGCAATGCATATACATATACAAGGTAGAAGGAAGGAAAAATGGGGGCCAGGATTAAAGTATGTAGATAAAATACCTTAGTTCTAGAGTATAGTATGCTAATAATATAGGGATACTTATAATAGAAATGAGAGATTAATGGTCAGCATTAATCTAGTTTTGTAATGACTTTTTTGATGAAATAAAAGTAAACTTTCGTCAAAAAAAAATGATTGTAGTTGAGACATTTTTTTAAAAGATTCTTACTCATATTCAATACTACAATGATGAATATGAAATACGCGGTTCAAATATTATTCTTTTAAATAATTTACGCTGTTATACAGTCCCTTCTCGTTTTGTCCAAATTCTTATGCTTTGCTTTCTAATACTAATACAATAAAATTTCAGAAAAAATGCCACTATATAGCCGTTCTTAAAATATTTTTTTTTTGTACATATATGAAAAAAAAATTATACAAATTTTATAAGTTTTTTTGACTATAGAACGTAAATAGTTTGTGGCGCGGGCTAAAAGTGGAAAAAGTCTTTTCTTTTTTCTGTTACATTAGTCTCACCAATACTATTACAAAATGAGTTAGGATTCTAAATACAACCAATAAAAGAACCAAAAATAAATTGGGAAATTGAATTGCCTATTAGATTGAAAAAAAAAGTAGAATCGTATTTGCATATTAGCTTTTTCATTTATGTTCAATCATATTAATTCACTTTTTCTTTTCACATCATATTAATTCGTCTTTGGTTGCTTCAATTTCCTAATGAACGAAGTTCTAGTTTTTCTGTATTATATAATTTTTATTGACAATATAAAAATTTCTTTTGCTCTTTAATGTACATCACACTAAATTCATTCGATAAATCTTCTTTCCGAAACTAGTGCATTATGTGGAAAGGCTTGTTTATGTTGATTATTGTCAATGATTTTCTCTAACATGCGTTGTTATTATAATGCGTAAGGCATAATTATATACATACTAGTAAATTTACCCGCACTTTGTGCGGGATTTAAGAAACATCAATAAAAATTTTAAAAAGAATTTATTAAGTTAATAACAAATATAGATATTACCTCTCTTTTAATGAGAAAGAAAATCGCCAATAAATAAAATACATTTGGTTTAATTCATAAATTTAGTTTATTTGTAGCAAATAATCTATGTGGTGTACAATTAATTGTATATTATCAATAAATATTACTTAAGTTTTATCTAACTAAGAAAGTCCAAGACCAAGAAAAATAAAACCTAAATTAAAATAAAAGTTGCATAGATTCTTAAAGCTACCAATTACACAAATAAAATAAACAAAATAATTGTTAGTTGTATATTGAGAAGCTGAAAATTCCTATGAGAAAAAATATATACGTTTTTGACAAAAGATCATTAGGAAGGCCTTTTCCTCTTACTTTGCATGTTAGAACTTTTATTCTGTTAATTTATTGTATTATTCTAGTAGTTAAAGTATGATTTTATCTGATATATTTAATTGAATAACTGTAATATTAAATTAGAGATAATGTCACACTTTAAAGAATAAAATTCACCAAGCATTCACAGGAACGATTAACTTATTTAATAAAAAATTCTTTCAATAACACACTTAATAAGATAAGAATCAAAACTAGTTGTGGGTAAATCCTAACATTAGAATAATGAGTATTCTTTGCTAGTTGATTATGAACTTCATTAAGTTTTCAATCATCAATAGTATAACCCGAAAATAAAAAGTACTTTATTTCATAAAGTTAATAGCTCGTTTTAAACTACTTAAGCCTGCCCCATTTACAGTGTTAAATTTTTGATCGGTAATAACCTATTATTACATGTGATTTTTTAATTAGTTAGATTACATTATATGTTAACTTAAAGTTATCTACAAATTGTCAATGTCATATTTTAATGCCTAATTCAAAAATGTCCATTGAAGAAAAGAAATAGAGAAAAAAGAATTAAGAACATATAGAAAAATATATTTATAAAAATGATAAACTTATATATATAACAGGAAAAAGGAAAACACATTAGAATCTCACTTCGACATCGGATAAAATCACGACTCAAAGTTATTGCAATTGTAGAGTAAAAATATATACAACAGAAAACATATATCAAAATCTCTATGTATTATTTGAAAAAAATCACTACTTCAACTTATACAACATAAACCTAAAAATGACAAAATCAAAGGCCATTAATGAGAATTGTGAAATACGCTTTACTTCGATCTTCACCTCATTATTTGACACTTCCTCTTAAACATTCTTCTTAAGATTCTCACATGTATGGAATATCTCCGTGCATTTACCTTGAACAAAAAATAAAGAATGAAAATTATACCATATCTTAGTATAATTTTTCTTTTCCACTACAACCTTTGACATGGAGATAGCGCAAACCATTATAAGCAAAATATAAAGTTAGTATCAATCATATTTGTTCAAAAAATAGAAGTCCTTATATAGGTACATATGGAGGAACATATGATAAATAGTCATAAACTTACACATTAAATATTTAGAGGTTATGAATATGAAAGGCATATATTGAGATTATTAAAAATATAGGTTATGAAGATAAAGAGGTGTGAGTTATGAAGATAGAATTTTTAATATAAAATAAATGGAAAAAAATGATGAACAACCCAAAAAAAGAGAAAAAAGATAAATGTGTTTCTTGGTTTAAGAAAAACGTCACCTCACTTTTTTATTGCTCACTTTTATATTTATATATATATATATATATATATGTATGTATGTATGTATATATATATGTATGTATGTATTTTGAGGAGAGAAAGAAAAGTAAACACTGCCACTTTAAACAATTGGGATGGAACAAGAAACCTAACACTATTTAATTATTTCTTATCTTTTGAAATTCACTATTAGTTGTTCTTCTTTCTAGTTTCGAAAAAGGGAGAAATGACTGCATATAATAAATAAAACATGTGATAAGAATTCATAATATATGTTTTAGTGATTCAACTTTCCTTTTGTTAATTTGAGTGAAATTATCTTTTCAAAAGCAGAATAAAGTGACTTTGCTTCCTTCCCTTTTTTTATAAATGCCTTAATCTTTTAATCATTTGTTTTATCGATAGAGAATTATGAACTTTAGAGAAATAACAGTTTATTCAAGCAAAGGGATACGACACAACTATTGAAAACGTGTTATAATTCATTCATATACAAACAATTAGCTGTTCATGCTCGATTAATATTGTAAAGTTGATTCATGATGACCCTAACCCCTCCCTCCCCCCCCTTTTTTTTTTTGAAAAAACAATGAGAAATAAAACATTAACAAAAAGAAAAAAAGGAAAATTGAAATTAGCTATGATCTTTGTCGCTGATCTATCCTATATCTCTCGTAGCTAACATAATTTTTCGATAATTGTCGCTATTAGTGACGAATTTTCTTATTTAGCAACGGAATATTGTCCGTAGCTATCATTCACATAACCAACAAAAATTATAGTAGGATGACAAGTAATCCTCCATTATTAACTAGAAGTCTTTAAAGGAGGATTTTCCAGTACGAATTTGAGTTAATCAACCCTTCAAAGCGAGTTGAACACCGAATGTGAAACAAACAAAAAAAGACTTTCCACGCGACATGCACAGAGGCGGACCCATGTGTATGAGTTAGGGGTCACCGGACCCCGTAAACTTCAGCCGAAATTCTTGTATATATATATACATATATACCTTGAAAATTGTTAATTTAAAGCAGTTGACATTCTGAACACTGAAAGCATTTAGGGGACACTGATTGAGCAAAATAATATATCCCCGTCGTATAAACATTCTAGATCCGCCTCTAGACATACATGGTTGCTCATGACTTGCTATATTCCACATTAACAAATTATTGAATAGAGCAACATTGTGTGGATGCATTCCACATCGCATCATTTGAGCTTTGCTTTGAATTAGATAACAAGAAATTAATCCGTTTACAATGTGAATATATTCTTTTGAATAATTTAAGCGGACCCCGTCTCGTTTTGTCCATTTTCGTTTTATGCTTTGTTTTCCAATAATTCAATAGAATTTCATGTTATGTTTTTAGTGAGTAAGATATACACTACTCCTTTCATTTTAATTTACTTGATACTTTTTACTTTTCGAGATTTAAACTTTTTAATATTGATCATGTATTTCAGCATAAAATCTTTAATTTAAATTTATTTTTCTTACATATTTAGAAATTACGTAAAGATTATAAGTCAAATAATTAATAAATTCCAAATATTTTTTAAAAACAAATTAAACAAATAACTCGTTTAACACTCAAAATTTAAATATCATCACATAAATTGGAAGGAAGAATATTTCTTTTGATTAGGCGAACATTGAAAGTATCAGTCACTAGTCCGTGCAAGTTGTCATAGCCGAATAAGATGGAATTTTGGAGAAAGATAAAGACAATAATTAATGCGAATTCTACATTAATTATCAATCATTAATCATCAATCATAAGGCATGTTTACATTGGGAGAAACTTTAGTTATCTTGACTCTTCTTCATTTCACAATTAACGACTATTTATTTTTTTCTTTTTTTTTTCTGGAATAGTTGACTTGCTATACCAAAACTCTAGACTTAGTAACGTCTAAAGATGATGAGCCAGTTTTATTCTATTAATTTGACCTTTATTAAAGTTTTCAAAAATAATTTATGTCTTTAATGATATCTTCATTTTTTTTTAATGGTGGTGTGCGAACCAAATAATATTTTTGTGAAATGAGATTAATGGAGCGACCTTAAAGATTCATATAGCCAACTCCAACTTATTTGGAACTGAGACATTAATGCTGATGTATTTATATTCAATTCAAAATTCAAATTGAAGTATGATACTTTTCTGATATCTGATAATTTTCTATGAAGAACATATATAAATAATATATATCAGTCTAACAATTTCTCTTGGGGGGTCTATATATACTCATAATTGTTATTATAAATAAAATTGAGAAATATTTTTTGATTGAAAAATCCATATTGATTAGTTATATATCAAGTTGTATTTTCTTGTGTCATTAGGAAAACAAAATTCGGAGATTCAAATTCAAGAATCATTCATGCATTCTAAGTAAATAGTTAATGATTCCGATTTTCAGAAATTTAAAGTTCAGATTTTGCGACTGAAACTGCCTCAACTTGTGTACATCTTGATTATTTCAATCAATACATTTGTCTATTATCAGCATAAGTACTGTGTAACTCTACTCATCAAGACTTATGCATATCAAAAGACATAACCTAATAGTTTTGAACTATGATGTTCTATAATTTTCACCCACTAATAGCACGGGCTAGCCAGTTTTCGGACTGGTCATTCAAAAATAGCCAGCATTTGCAAAGTAATTGAAAAATAGCCACTATTTTGCTGCACACTGAAAGTTCCAGCATAATATACTAGAGATCGGTGCGCCTGTGTATGAACTTCCAGCATAATATCCTGGAACTCAACACGCGGAAAGTTCCAGCATAATATACTAGAGATTGGAGCACCTGTGTATGAATTTCCAGCATATTATGCTGGACCGATATATTATACTGGAATATATTTGCTGGAGTTCCAATACACTTATACTAGAACTCCAGTATAATATACTGGAGTATTTTTCGGATTTCGAACAGTGGTTTTGTTCAAATTTATTGTTTCATAAAAAATGACTAAATTTCGATTACTTTTAAAATTGTGACTATTTTTAAATGACCACTTATAAACCATGCTATTTTTGGATTTCTCCCCTTACGATCAAACTACACCCTTGGATGCAAATATATCTTCATTTCACAACTAATGATCATCCAACTGTTTTTGTTTTTTAATACTTGGAAAACTTGACTTGCCCTACCCATAGACTATCGAAACGCGTTTATAGGCTGCGTCATCGAAGGATAAATCAATCTTATTTTTATCCTTTCAAACAAGGATTTAAATTATATGAACTGACCGTTTAAATAATTTTATTTTCTAATTAGCTTATTTTAACTTCTTATATAAGATTTATACTATACTTGTAATTCCTTTTTTGAGTGACATGATGGTGTTAATAATTTTTAAACAGTCATTGCATAAGATGAGGGAGAAATCATACCCAAGGTTCAAGTCAACCTATTTAATAATAAAAAAATTCTCCTCAAAATGCAACTATTCCTTCCGTCTAAGTTTTCTTGTCCACTACCATACTAAAAATAATTGTCTATTTTTACTTTGATCAATCACTATTTTATATATCTATTTACCCTTCTTATTAAGTACTAATTATTTCCAATTCATTTTTCAACATATAATAAATAGGGACGATATAGTAAAACCAATATGTTATTTATTATTTCTTAAAGGGTCTGCCAAGTCAATAGTAGACAAGTAAAGTTGGACGAGAGAGTAATTCGTTAACTTTCAAAATTTAATGTCAAGAAATGCTTTCAGATAATCAATTAATTTGATGCCAAATAGCTAAATGCTCACTATACTTTTGCATTTATTGGTGAAACAAGTTTGTTATATAGGTTTTTCTTCAATTCAAAATTTTCAAGTTGAGGAAAAAAATTATTTTCAATATGCACGTGAATAACAGAGTAGTTTAGGAAGTTTCTTAACGCTTAACACCTAAGTTTTGTTTCTTTAATAATATCATCAATGAACTAATTAAATTAAACATTGTCAAGGCATGGGACCCAAGAACACAAGGTGGAATTCTTCTTCTGACCATTTCATTCTTCCTTTATAACATCCACTTTGAAATCTCCTGCAATCAACAAAACATAGTATTTGAGTTGCAAGAGTTTTTTTTTTTAAAAAAAAAAGAAAACAAATAAAAGATGGCAGGAGGTGGAGGAGACCAAGAAACAAATTTGGAATTTACACCAACATGGGTTGTTGCGTTGGTCTGCACTTTCATAGTTGCCATCTCTCTTATTGTTGAAAGAATCATTCATTATGCTGGCAAGGTGATGGTTAATCCAACTTCTTTAAATTGACTAGTTTTAAGCTGACTGTCAAGTTGTTGAGAGCCTTGGAGCGACGATCAAGTTGTTTTCGTGTGATTAATAGGTCACGGGTTCGAATCATGTAATCAGCCACTGATGCTTGCATCAAGGTAGGCTGCTTACATCACACCCCGTGGAGTGTGGTCCTTTCTCGGATCCTGCGTGAATGCGGGATGCTTTATGCATCGGATTGCCTGTGCTTACTGTGAACTCGTTTCCAAAAGTAGTTTGCAGCACAATATTTCTTGATTTTACCCTTAGTACTTGTAATATGTATCATGTCTGTTTAATAATATGAGTTCCAATTGTGATATTTCTGGCAGTATTTGCTCAAGAAAAACCAGAAGCCACTTTATGAAGCCTTACAAAAGATCAAAGAAGGTAAAATTTACTTCAATTTCTCTTTGTTACCTCTCTTTTACTTCTTTAGCCGAGAGTCTATCGAAAATAGTGTGTTTGCCCTCCCACTACCCTTCCCAGACTCAACTTATGGGAATCCACTGTGTTGTTATTGTTGTTGTTACCTCTCTTTTACTTGGTCAAAGTTGAGATATCTGATTAGTTGTATTGTAAAAACATGATGAAATGATGCAGAGTTGATGCTGTTGGGATTCATATCTCTGCTTTTGACTGTTTTCCAAGACAGAATGGTTAAAATATGTATTCCTAAGCACTTGAGCAATAGTTGGCTGCCTTGTAAAAAGGATGAAGATACCAATCAAACTGTCCACTCTGGAAATTTCTTCTCTTTAATTCCAGGAGGAAGGCGCCTTCTTGCTGGTTCTGCTAATTCTGGTTACTGTGAGGCTAAGGTATGTATAACTAGTATGTACTATTCTTTATTTGACCTTTGAAACTAGAGGCAGCCTATATTATATCAGTCGAGTCGATCCGGTACGTTCTTGTTTATAGATAAGGCAAGAGATAACTTATGACCTCGCAACTTAATTCAAAATTTCGTCTCTATTCATGTTGGTGATTTCTGATGTGAATTTGATGGTTCATCTTGTTATCGCTACTGTGTTAAAACAGAAATTAGAAAACTGTTAGAAGAAACTGAAAAGCTGTAAACGATAAGAAATATTCGAGTCCACAATTTCCTTGTGCGTCCTTAAGGAATTTTAACCCCCTCACAAGTTGCCAAGGTAATGGACTAAATCCTCTCAGGATGAAACGGAATAAACCTTTCTGCAACAGTGGCAATACAAACTGCAGGATACCAACGAACTCAAAGAACGGAGCAAAATCACACTTACGAATTTGAGAGAGAAACTGCGAAGTAGAATGCAGGATTTTCAGAAGGAAGTTCTGTATTTCGAGTGAGTGAAAAGGAAGCCATGCCTCTGAATTTATAGGCAATTATCGGAAGAGGTGTGATATCTGTTCATAATATGAACATATCTTTGAAAGGAAGAGGTGTCTGTTCATAATGTGAACAGAAGGGAAAAACAGTGTTCAGTGTTATGGATTATACATTCCAGTTAATTCCGTTAATGAACTGACTGACACTTAATTAATTCTTAAATAATTAATTAAATAAACTTTGTCAAAAAATTAATCTCATCGATCGATCCAAATCCAAATCCAAAGCCAAAGCCAAAACCAAAACCAAAGCCGAAGTCGAGCGACGACGACGACGCGAGGCTTCATTCTCTTCAACTCCTTTAAGAGCTCTAAGAAGTGATCCTATATTTATACACACAAGTGTAGTTGTCCCTCACCAATGAGGGACAAAGTTCATTTGTCATAAATGACAAAACTCACTTGATTCAAAATTTTCATTTCCCGTCATTTCCCAATTCACACTTCTAGTCTTTAAAGCCTAATGGCTTAAAGTCCAACAATCCCCCACATGAATGGGGAATGGCTGTAACAAGAATGAACATAGATGAAAGCTGTGTGATTTGCAAGTAAGGATTAATTGCATCTGGATAAGTAGGTTTCCCTTTGAACTTTCCGTAGTGAACATATGTCGGATATACTCGGTCAATCGGTAGATTTGATATCTTTGAACTGTCGAACTTTAGTGTATACCTAGACAACCATATATCACACAACCAACCTTTAATCGTCTTTTGGTTCTCATTGTTGTGTTCGTTTCAGCCATAAACACCGCCTGGTTTCATAAGTGCGTGAAGAATTGGCCTTACAGAATTCTCATTAAAGCGGCTTCCACTTCACACTTACATAGGTGATTCCTAAACGTGTAATCCTTTAGATTGACACTATTTGATAATCACCACATCAAACTTAGGTAATCATTAAAGAACGTGTAAAGTTCTATCCTTGTTACTGAACATTGTCTTCATCACGAGAAGGGACCAACGATTTTACTTTGACAATGTTGAACCGGTCAATCACAACTTTGTTTGATCTCGTTGAACCTAGATCTTGGAATATCCAAAATTCTAGGTAGAGTTACCGCCATGATGACTTGTCCTCGGCCATAGTCCCATTCCCTTAGATGATTTCTCAACTCCCTCTCTAGTTAGGCCTTTTGTAAGCGGATCCGCCACATTATCCTTTGATCTTACATAATCAATAGTGATAATTCCACTAGAGAGTAGTTGTCTAACGGTTTTATGTCTTCGCCGTATATGACGAGACTTTCCGTTATACATAACGCTCCCTGCCCGTCCTATTGCAGCCTCACTATCGCAATGTATGCATATAGGAGCCAATGGTTTTGTCCAGAACAGAATGTCTTCTAAGAAATTTCGAAGCCATTCAGCTTCTTCGCCAGCCTTATCCAAAGTTATAAACTCTGATTCCATTGTAGAGCGCACGTGTTTGGAATTTGGAAGACTTCCAAGATACTGCTCCTCTGCCAACAGTAAAAATATATCCACTTGTGGACTTTGTTTCTATTGAGTCGGTTATCCAATTTGCATCACTATATCCTTCGATAACCGCAGGATATTTATTGTAGTGCAAAGCGTAGTCTTGGGTATAATCCAAATATCCTAGACCTCGTTTCATTGCCACCCAGTGATGTTTGNCTTTCACCTTTATTCTTTACAAGATAATGGTTTAAGTCAATTGGAGTTCTTGCACTTCTAAATTCTAAGTGTTTGAATTTTTCAAGTACCATTTTCACGTAATGTGATTGAGACAAAGCCATACCCTGAGGAGCCCTCTGGATTTTAATTCCTAGAATTACATCGGCAACTCCTAAGTCTTTCATATCAAACTTACTAGCAAGCATACACTTAGTAGCTTGAATGTCGGCAATGTCTGCTCATTATTAGCATATCATCAACATATAAGCAAACAATGACTATATGATTTGGAACGTTCTTAATGCAAACACATTTATCACATTCATTAATCTTAAAGCCATTTGACAATATTGTTTGGTCAAATTTCGCATGCCATTGCTTGGGTGCTTGTTTTAGTTCATTAAGGGACTTAACAAGTCGGCACACCTTTTTTATTTTCCCAGAACCACAAACCTTTCAGGTTGGTTCATGTAGATTTCTTCCTCCAGATCACCATTTAAGAAGGCTGCTTTTACATCCATTTGATGTATTTGAAGACCATACAAGGCGGCTAACGCTATTAGCATCCGAATGGATGTAATTCTCGTTACCGGCGAGTATGTGTCAAAATAGTCAAGACCTTCTCTCTGTCTAAATCCTTTGACAACAAGTCTTGCCTTGTATTTTTCAATAGTGCCATCGTTTTTTATTTTCTTCTTGAAAATCCATTTAGAACCCAAAGTTTTGTTACCTGGAGGAAGATCAACCAGCTCCCAAGTGTGGTTGCTCAATATGGATTCTATTTCACTATTGACAGCCTCTTTCCAATATTGTGCTTCTGAGGAAGACATTGCTTCCTTGAAGGTTCGAGGCTCATTTTCTAGCAGGAAAGTCAGAAAATCTGGACCGAATGAAGTAGATGTCCTTTGACGTTTACTTCTTCTTGGATTTTCCTCATTAGGCATACCATCTGTTGTTTCCTCCAGAGGTCGTTTTGACTTTTGGTAGGACAATTCACTTTCCTTTTTATATGGATAAATAGTTCCAAAGAATTCAGCATTATCTGATTCTATTACCGTATTAACGTGGATCTCAGGATTTTCTGATTTATTAACCAAAAAATGATATGCCTTGCTATTGGTTACATATCCAATAAATACACAATCAACCCTTTTTGATCCTGTCTTCACTCTTTTAGGCTTAGGAACCTATACTTTAGCTAAACATCCCCACACTTTGAAGTATTTCAAGATAGGTTTCCTTCCTTTCCACTTTTCATACGGAATGGACTGTGTTTTACTGTGGGGCACACAGTTGATTATTCGGTTTGCTGTAAGTATAGCTTCGCCCCACAAGTTCTGTGGTAAACCAGAACTTATCAGCAAGGCATTCATCATCTCCTTTAATGTTCGATTCTTTCTTTTCGCAATTCCATTAGATTGAGGAGAGCACGGGGCAGTTGTTTGGTGAATAATGCCATTTTCCAAACATATTTGTTCAAAAGGAGATTCATATTCGCCACCCCTATCACTTCTTATCATTTTGATCTTTTTGTTAAGTTGTGTTTCAACTTCATTCTTGTATTGCTTGAATGCATCAATTTCTTCATCTTTACTACTAAGTAGGTAGACATAGCAATATCTCGTACTATCGTCAAAAAAAGTGATGAAGTACTTTTTCCATTGCGAGATGGTATTGACTTCATGTCGCAAATATCTGTGTGAATTAAATCTAAAGGACTTGAATTCCTTTCGACAGACTTATATGGATGCTTAGCATACTTTGATTCCACACAGATTTGACATTTTGAGTTAATGCAATCAAATTTTGGCAATACTTCCAAATTAATCATTTTCCGTGATGTTTTGAAGTTGACATGGCCTAAGCGCACATGCCATAAAGTGTTTGACTCAACTAAGTAAGAAGAAGTTTCAACTTTATTGATAGGAATAGCTATTACATTTAGCTTAAAAAGGCCCTCATTCAGGTAACCTTTGCCTACATACATATCATTCTTACTTAAAACAACACTATTGGAAACAAATACACACTTAAATCCATTTTTGACAAGAAGTGCTGTAGATACTAAATTCTTGCGAATTTCTGGAACATGGAGGACTTGATTTAAAGTCACAATTTTTCCGGATGTCATCTTCAATGCAATCTTGTCAACTCCCTCGATTTTGGCCGTAGATGAATTTCCCATGAAAAGAGTTTGGTCGGGTCCTGCGGGAGCATCAGAAGAAAATAATTCCTTGTTAGCACAAACATGGCGGGTGGCTCCAGAATCAATCCACCACTCTCTCAGATTTCCTACCAAGTTGTATTCAGACAACATGACACACAAGTCCTCCACTTCTTCAAAGTTTTCCACCACATTTGCTTAATTCTTCTTCTTTTGTGACTCTTTCTTTTGCAACTCTTTCTTTGGAGCACGGCAATCTATGGCCTTATGCTCGGTATTTCCACAGTTGTGACAACTACTTTTGAACTTCTTCTTGTTCGGGTAATTCTTTGGTCCAGATGCCTTCTTTTTCTTTTTTTTTTTATTTCCCGGTGCTTCCTCAACAATGTTAGCTCCCATTATTGCCGAGTTGCCTCGTGACTTCTTTTCAACATTTTTGTTGTCTTCTTCTATCCTTAGATAGATCCTCAAGTGTCATCTCTTTGCGCTTGTGCTTCAAGTAGTTCTTAAAGTCCTTCCATAAAGGAGTTAACTTTTAAATGAAGGCAGCAACTTGAAACGCCTCATTTATGACCATACCTTCAATAACAAATTTATAATTAATAACACTATTAATATTATTAATAAAATTATTGACTCGGGTCATACCTTCAGCAAGGAGGTCATGCATGGTGACTTGTAATTCTTGGACTTGAGTGATGACCCACCTAGTGTCAATCATCTTAAAATCCAAAAGTATTGCAGCAACGAACTTCTTAAGTCCAGCATCCTCGGTCTTGTACTTTTTCTCAAGAGCGTTCCATAACTCTTTTGAAGTTTCCATGACACTATAAACATTATACAAGCCATCCTCCAAACAACTTAAAATGTAGTTTCTGCATAGGAAATCAGAGTGTTTCCATGCTTCAATTACCACAAACCCTTCAGCCTCAGGAGTATCTTCTCCCACGACTGGAACATCCTCCTTGATGAATCGTTGCAGGCTTAGTGTAGTTAGATAGAATAGAATCTTCATCTGCCAACGTTTGAAGTCTGTACCGGAAAATTTCCCGAGCTTTTATGCCGGTGCCATTGTATGCGCTGGTCTTTGTATTGGTAAAAAAGAGTTTCACACGTAAGCCAACTCTTGACAACTCATCCAGTTATATGGACACAGGAGAACGCGACAACTGGATGTGATTCTTTGAAAACCCTAATCAGAGCTGGATATTATTGGCCTAAGATGGAAGAAGAAGCCGAGAACTTTGTATCCAAATGCGACATGTGCCAAAGGTTTGATAATAACATGCATCGACCAGCGTAATTATTGCATCCAATAGTATCCTCATGGCCTTTCATGAAATGGGGTATGGACATAGTGGGACCTCTTCCCACAACTAAAGGACAGGTACGGTTTTTGCTCATGCTAACCGACTATTTTACAAAATGGGTAGAGGCAGAAGCGTTCAAACAAGTGCGAGAAAAGGAAGTTAAAAGCTTCTTATGGCGAAACATAATATGCCGCTTTGGGATACCAAAGGAGATCGTGTGCGATAATGGCCCACAATTCATAGGCACGCAAATCACAGAATTCTTCGAAATCTGGCAAATCAAACGGATCACTTCAACGCCATACCACCCTGTGGATAATGGTCAAGCTGAGTCAACGAATAATGTCATCATCAAAAATCTAAAGAAACGGCTGGATAAAGTCAAAAGAAACTGGTCTGATGAGTTACCAGTGGTATTATGGACATACAGAACAACTTCAAAAACAGCCATGGGAGAAACCCCGTTCGCTCTTGTCTATGGCTCAGAAGCCTTAATACCTGTGGAGATTGGAGAACCAAGCATAAGGTTTGCAACAGCCATGGAGGAGGCAAACAATGACGAATTGAGGACCAATCTGGACCTGCTCAAACCATAGAGAGAAGCAACACTGATACGGATGGCAGCTCAAAAACAAATCATAGAGCGTTCTTACAACCGTAAAGCTCATCTCAGGTACTTCAAGATTGGGGATTTCGTCCTCAAAAAAGTATTTCAATCAACAAAAGAAGCAGGCGCAGGAAAGCTAAATCCAAACTGGGAAGGACCCTACGAAATCCGAGGCATAGCTGGGAAGGGCGCCTATGAGTTGGAAGCTATGGACGGCAGAGTTCTACCAACAAGCTGGAACGCCATCCACCTAAAGAAGTATTACTTCTAAGGAAAAGAAATACCCCGGTTAGGTATCACACGTTCGATTTTATTTTGAACATTTAAAAATTTACTAACTTTTTTAGATGATAGGCATAAAGCTAACCCATCACCAGATGATGATATTAGACCTGCAAAGACGCGAGGAAATAACACAATTCCCGGTCTAGGGTTACACTTTCTGATGGACGTTTTAAAAGGGTTAAGCAGTCATCATCTAAAAAACTATATACCTTCGAGTCCGGAATGTTTTTCCTTTTCAGGAAAAGGACCACAAGGAAGGAATAATCAAGTGCTCGAGATCTCATTCTTCAAAGCTCAAACACTTGGGGGATTATACAATATGGAAGGCTAAGATAAAGCAAAGAAGACTATCAGAAAGTCAAAAGAGTCATTCAAATACAAAGCCTAATGAAAAAATGCAAAAAACCTTCGAACATGTTCAGGTTGGCAGGAAAAATATTAGTTACGAGGAAGAAATGTACATCTTTATACTTATTCAAAACTGTTGTAACAAAAATAGTTAGGGGTAAAAGATCATCACCATTTGTATTTACTCAAAAAACTGTTATAAAATAAAACAATTACGAATGAAAGATCAAAATCCATGTATTTGTTCAGAAAACTGTTGTCAAATAAAACAGTTACGGATGAAAAAGCATTTTCCTCGTACTTATTATAAAACTGTTATCAATAAAAACAGTTGCGGGTAGAAACCCCAATCTTTATAAAACTGTTACTAGTGAAAAACAATTATTCTCTTGTATTAATATCGAAAAACGGTTACCTATGAAAAACAGTTACGAAATACAAGGGTATATCAAATATTTTAAACAAAAACAGTTACAACATGAGTTTTAGACGATAATCAAACACATGTAAAATATCGTGGAAGTTCAAACAAAAAAA